>JABUQX010028879.1:20000-31808 GCA_015478945.1 Trachelipus rathkii
ATCAAAAGGTTGTTATACATCAATTGTAAGTATTGCTCTATTTCACTGACCATATAACAAAGTACGTCATCGTTGTTATGATGAGGTGAATACTAAGGAACCTAAATGTTTAATTTCCTTCCTTAATTAAGTAGGCGCAGGCAACACCATTGCAAATGATATCAATTATTCTGCCAAAGTTATAGTCATGAGGCATTCCTGTTTGATTTCAACACAGACATCAACCCGAGCGATGATGCGCGCTTCAAGGGTTCTTTTTTTTCGCTATCATTGTATTTCTCAGAATCTAAGCTCCTCTTGGTGTTATCATGTATACTATATATATATATATAGTATAATATATATTACTAGGAATCACTATAAATATTATAGTTGATATATAAAAAAATAAATAATAATATAAATATTATATATAGTATAATAATATTAAATATCTATATATACTATATATATATCCTAAATATATAAATATTATGAAATATAATAAGATATTAGTATATATATAATATATTATAAAATATATAATATATATACTAGTAATATAATTATATATATATTAAGAATAAGTATTTAAGAAATAATTAATATGAATAATATAACTGTATATATAGCTAATATATCTAATTATATATATATATGATATAAATCGTAGAATTAGATATATCATATAATATATAATAAATTATATTTTATAAATATAAGGTATAGCCAACTTTACTTTTACATACGTATATATATATATATAATATATTAGTATAGAATATATATAGTATATCTATTAATATATATATATAAATAGTATATTAGTAAAAAATTAATTATATATAAATAATATTTATTATATAGCTATAATATAAATAATAACTGATAATATATATATATATTCTTTGATGAAATATCAATAATATATATACGAGTGGGGCAGAATCCGTTACTTTTATGAAATATGGTGAAGTATTACTTACTCTTTTCCCTTTTTTTAACTTTTTTGCCATTCTTTAACTTTTTTACTCACAACTATGTCACTGACACCCTCACTACTTCTCACTTCCGTTATCTTAACGGAAGCTCGTTTTTACTTGAGTAACGGAGTAGCGACCATCGTTACTTTTTATTTTATGTAACGCACCTAATAAGTTCCCGTTATTTTTTTTTCCTCTCGTTATTTTTGTCGTTATTTTTGTTCGACTTTCTTTGAAGGTTGATAGCCAATTGACCACCAATCACGGGTCAAGCCTACTAAAAAAATCGCTTTTTTAATATATATTAATTATTATAATTTTATATATATATATATATATATAATATTAAATATATAATAATATATACTTTTTATATATATATTATTTATATATATACTTGGATAAATATATATGGAATAACGGGTGAATCTGCCATAGAATGAAATATAGTGATGGTTGCGGGGCCCTTCGTAACTGATGAAATGAATGTTGACTAGAGTGTGGTGGAACACTGTTTCGATAAAATGAAATTCTGCATACACTGGCAGTGAATGAAGAAGGTAGATTAGTGAATGTGGGTGCGTTTGATGGTGCAAGGAATATGTATTTTGGGATGAGTCATTAGTTAAGATGGAGGTAATTGTAAAAGACGGAAAAAGTTGAAGAAATGGTAAAATCTGCAAGGTAGATGAAATTACCGGTCAAATGATCAAGAAAGGAGAGGCGAATTGGTGATTGATTGGATTTTGGAAGTTGTGTACCAAAGGCGTTTATGGAGGGTATAGTTTCCGGATGGGATTGAGAGAGTGAGAAACAGGTCAAGTACCACTAATACTAAAGATAAAGGGAGAAAGGGTAAACTGTATGGAATTATAGGGGAATTAGTTTAATAAATGTAGTAGGGAAAGATATACTGGTATTTTTTGGTCAAAAAGGAATGCGTGAGAGTGATCTGAAGGACGGAGACTGATTGGAAGACAAAGGTGCGTTTTAGAAAAGTGGTAGAGAGAATGTTGTGGATCAAATCTTTACATTGAACAAATTGATTGAGAAAATGAGGGAGAAAGAGAATAATTTTCATTACGATATTTTCATTTGAAAAGAACCACCTCATACAATAAATAGCAGATGTCTTTATGACAGGGTTAGTGAATATGCTGGGCTGGTGGTATAGCTTCTGCAATGGAATGCAATATACGTATGTATGCAGGATATATTGAAGCGTGTGTAAGAATAATGGAGTTTAAAGTGATTGGTTTCATATTATTAGCGGAGTGAGGTAGGGAGCAGGGATTTGCTGTCTTCTTGGTTATTCAAATTTGTATGGATGGGTACAAATTTCACAATTATGATGTTGGGGTCGGAGGGGATGGTGTTGTAAAAATGAAATGGATAATGAAGAGTGTAGTAGGAGGGTTCTAAACCTATTATATGCGGATGATTGGTTTTGTGTTGCGAATCTGGAGAGTTGAGAGGTTTGGTAGATAGAGATTTTGGCAGGGTGTGTAAAAGGAGATGTTTTGAAGGTAAACGTAGATAAGAGTAAGGTTATGGTTGTGAGTGAGAACAGTCCTCGGTGTGAAGTTATGTTAGAGTGTGAGCAGCGGGAACAAGTGTCTGGAGTTTAAATAAATTAGGATATCTGTTGAATGAAAAGGGAACGGATCGATGATTGAAATGTAGTTAGGAAATTTGGGAAGATTGTAGCAAGGTGGCTGGTGAAATTTAAATATCCTTGAGTGGATACAAAGAGACTAGTTCTTGAGTGCGCTACCGGGTCTTCTGAGGATATGTTTTTTTTTACTTAATCAATAAAATATGCTCGAAATTTATGGTACAGAAATCAATAAATTACCTAAGATACCGTAGTTAATGTCATGGTCAAAGTCTAAAAGTAACGGAGTAACTGGTACTCATACTTTCTCTTTCTTTTCAAATTAAAACGGAATAACGATAAACGGAACTACTTTTTCCGAGAAACGGAGTAACGATAAAGGAAACTACTTTTTTGAGTAACGATGCCCACCTCTATAAATATATATTAATATAGTATATATATAAATTATTATATTATATATATATATATAATATATTCATAATATATATATATAATATATATATATATTATATATATATATTATATATATATATATATATATATAATATGATATACGGTTTTTTTTTTAGTGGATGTGGAATATTTTAAAAATTATCATGAATTATCACTCTTTTGGATCTGTTTTTTGTTATAACGAGTTTATTGAGAGTAATGAGATAGTAGTTGCTTTTTTTTTGGTTCTGTTGATTAATGAGCATGTTATAAGTGTGACACATCTAGGTATATAGATGTTAGCCAAGCGAGAGAAGTACATATTTTAATTCCCTAGGCGGACTTGTAAGCGCGGAAGCTTTAAAATCTTTTTGTACTTCATAACATCCGAGGCTTAACAACTCTAACTCTGCATCCATACGGAATAAACCACCTTCTCTAACTCTAACTCCTAAACTTTTTGCTCTTGGTCTAGACCAGATGGCTAAGAATTTTACATCATCTCAACTACAATCGAGATACGTCCATTTCATATTATCAGTGCCAACATGATTATTGAGTTATATTACTAATTAGAATTATTCTTCTTCTGAGAGATAATATAGTCGGTGGGGAAGTGGCATTTTGTCCTATCTATTAGGCTTACGGAAAACTCCTCTTCATAAACAAACTATCTTTCCAACGGCAACTTGTAGACCATGCATCACTCGTATCTCACAGAATACAATACCATGCGTAAATTCTAGAAATCGTCCAAAACTTCTCGACCTTTTTGTACAGGTGGTCTTATTAAAATATTTCACCTTACGCATAATCCCTAGCTCAGAATATGAGACCACCCTGAATTATGTGACATTTCTTTTAAGCCTTTTTCTTTTTAACACGCCCCTAAGATTATAATCTGAAATGACTGAAAACAGATTTATTCAGAGATTCTTCACATGAACGCTTAATTTCACCTGAATATCTTAAAGCTATTTCTTGTACAGACACATCGAAGATTCGGTTATTATAGTCTATGCCTGTAAATACTGCCCGTCTGTACCTTAGCAAGGGAGTTTTTTTTCCATACCAACTTGTACCAGGTCATCTTTATCAGCGAGAGGGGATCTTAACTGATTCACAAGCCAATCTAAAGAATATATTGTAGGGGATTCTTACGTTCAAAATCTGTTTTTGATATTAGGCAGTAATATAGCAGGAACTTTTTAAAAATAGGCGCGCAAACAATCATTGTATAGCATAATCACACAAACAAAAATAAAAACTGCTGACTCTGGTCGCATCTATATTATACTATATTTGACACCTGAATCTAATTTTTAATCACTTAAAACAAATTAAAAAATTCATTGGCAAATAAATTACAAGAAGGCTAAAGACTGAAATGCAACTAGAAATAGAAAATTTACTCCTATAAACCTATATACTAAAAAAAATCACATTAACATGACCAAGCTGTTTACAAGAGGAATGATCACAGCTCTCTATCGAGCTAATTGTATATGAAATCACCCTATTTTATATATACTTTTCAATTTCTGAAGAATATGACCCTTTAAGATTATCATATCTTATCATATCACGAACCAATAGACTCGGTTGACACTACATTTAGAATGACTACTCTCCTGGGTTTTTAACATCTCACTTAGTGTAGAAATACCACCCCCCTCCAAAATAAAAAGGCTTCGTATTCGCTCTCATATGAGGTACAAAAGATCCTGTATCCTTACTTCCTTACATACAACAGCTGCCAATTAATAGGTTCTCTTTAATTTGATACACAACACCACTATCCACTCAAGTCTTTTACTACCACCATTCGACATCCCATCTAACACACGTCATAGGATATCACTAACGACGTATTTATTTTTTATAAAACTGGCACTATAAATATAATTGGTCGGTATAATATATATTAATAGCCGATATGGGTGTGGGAGCCATTATGCGTTGGCTTTCTATATTACGCTAACTATAATGGAGTTGATCTTATAGCTTATTGAGTATCCTCATGTGACGTCTATTGTAACTTCTCGCCCGAATAATGAGGGTGGATAGCTGATAATAAATCGAGTTGATTTATAGGATAATGATGTCACAGGTTATGCATTATTCCCTTCCTTCGACTAATCTTTCTCTACTCATAATCCAGTCGGATTCGATATCGTGACTTTGTTCTTATGGCCATTATCAGTAGCTAGAGACAGTGCGTATCGGGATGGAAAAATTATTATTTTATCGTTTCAAGTAAGCTAATCAACTTCACACCCTTTAGCTATAATTTCTGTACTTTTAATCACGTCCTAGACTTAATGCACGTGGTTCACAACGGATATCACCTCGCCGGAGCAGCAGAACAAGGAAAGGAACAGTGTTAAGGCGCACGGCAACACTGATATGCACGCAGAATAAAGCAGCCACCCAACCTCAGTGAGTTCTCCGTGCTCTCACCTGCTAGTCTGAAGGTCTAAATATCTTCCTTGGTGCGCGTCCGATTGCAAAAACATCTCGTAACACACTCTATGTTGTGAGTTATAAATCTGATTCTTCCATCCTGTAGTCGAAGAGTGCTTTGTGAGTATACGCTAGCGTCCTGTCGCTGAAATGGTATGGAGAGTGCCGCGCGAAACATCTACAAAGGCACAACACCCTCTTTTTTCGCCGTCAGTCCGTACCTAAATCCCTGAAACATATATTCACATACCCCTGGACTAGAATTTCTGGCAATTCCTATTATATACCTCCCTTTCCTCTCCAGGTGTCCCTCACTGCCTAATTATGCCTTGTGATATATTACATTTGAATCAGCAGTGCATTATAGCTCCTGCAAATCTATCTCTAGTTAATGAACGTTTTAGGGGAAGGCAGTATGGTACCAAGAAGGCATTTACCTTACACCTGAATTTTATTATGAGAGGGAGAGTGTGCTTATACCAGTGTCTGGATACCCTGTACTCCTCGTTCAAAATACTATATTATCTATTAGCACTTCCCAGTGTTGGAATTAGCTACAGTTCACCCATATAAGTTACCAAACACTTTATTCCGTAAATAAAAAGAGAAGTCCGCTTTATCACGTCACTTTAACTATCGCCTCTATATAAGCTCTCACTTGTTTTATTACATCACAGAAATCTTTGAAACCCTTCTTAACTCATCATATTGCTGAAGATCATCTGGATATATCTAATTCACCCTTTATCTTTCGAGATACGATGACAGTATGTAAGCCTTTCGCCGCTCAGAGGTCTAATCTGCGAATATATACTTATCTAAATATTCTTACTGTATTTATGGTTTAATCTACGCTCTTAGGGATAAACTATACGTAAGAGGGAGACTTGCGTAGGTATTGTGAGCTTGACATTCCAAAGCATTTGATCACCCAGGGATGGCAACGTATGTAACTGCTACCCACGCGTATAAGACCTCTACACATCACGTACACATGTCTTTCTTACCACCTACCTTCTACTTTGCTTTATACTTATGTCTAGTTTATTTCTTTCAAGATCGCTCTATATATTCGGTTGTCTTGGGTTTCAAAGTGAGCAACTTATTTCGTCACCCATGTTTCTAATCTGTCAAAATAGTGGTTGTGTCAGCTTCGCAAGTAACTTTCAGGAGTACTATGTCATCAATTGCATCTATACTCATACTTTTTTTCATAATGTAATCTTCTCTTATATACTACTTACGGTACATCATTCATAACTCTAATCTATATCACTACACTTACCATTAAAATATACAATCACTATTAGAATTAGAAATCCGATACCCTATATCCATTTACTTTACAACCTTATTATATCATTTATCAAATTCTGACTATAATATACTTCAATCTTTTTAACTTATTCAACAATATTGCCTAACTCGTCATTATATCTTTAAACCCCGATATCTATTACTCAGTGGCGACTCGTGGCTGGAAAATGGGCTAGATATGGGGTAGGGCCGGATAGGTAATTTTCAACACCGCGGAGTTTGGGGATATCGTCTCACGCTATATCCTACTTATTGAGTGAAATTCAATATATATCATTTCTTTAATAAAAAAAATACCTACAATCATTGATTTAAATCTCTCTCTATATATGTATACAATATATAACCTTTTAATTATAACCTTTCCTATTCATCTATGTATAATCTTTTCGACACGGATTACTCACTATATATCGTCTACTCCTTCTTGTACAAATCATATAAAAACACTTCCTTTAGTACACTTAACTAATAAATCAGAAAAAATGTTGTATTGGATAATTAAACACAAACTCACATTCACGTAACAATAGATATATATCGACTAGTGTATGACTAAAGGCGCAGGTCTCGCCACCGCAGGCTCTCTATAGGCGGCTTAATAAATCATAAACTGGGTAGATGAGATGATTAATACAGAAACACATAGGTGACATGTATGCACATGTATTTTTTTTCACAACACTCACTCAATATCTTATCAAGAAAAATATTAACTGATATTCAAGCTACTACATAGGACTCTATAAAATTGCTAGAACTTTCTACATAATTATTGGTAGCTGAAGGTTCACGTTCTTCTTCGAGAGATTCTTTTGACTTGCACAAATAACTCAATCCACCCAGATTGGTTCCAAGAGACGAATTGTGGGAGAGATCTCTCTCTTCCCCATAGTGGTCAAACGGGCGAGCGAGAAGGCCATTTCTCCAGTCTAGCTCTTGCCCCATTGTATTCGATCATTTCACACCAGATCTCTTACTGGTCTTTTTAGAGATCTAGAGGAAAAGGCCATCAGTTCACATTACAACAGATGCCATTGGCCGAAGATATGTAGACGCTTAATATTATAAAAAATCTGTTATTATGCTAACACTTTAATATATTCTCTATGTCACAACAATCTGATCCCTACTATTTCCAATCTTCTTTCGCATAATCTTACGCTTCACAAGAGAATCAACGAGGCACATTTGTTCCGGAGTGTAAGATAATTTACTTACATCTAGATATTTATAACTTCTCAAGTTTAGTAAGTTTGCTAGTCCTCAAGATGTTAAAAAATGGATAAAAGTTACGGTCTTTAAATGCAACTGTGGGAAATAGGTTCTATAAAATTTAAAGTATTTACCGCAGTAGGACTTTTGTATGAGAATAGCGGAGGGCGCGGATGAGCGGAGAGTGAGACATAAACGAGAGAGAGCCACACCTTCCCTTAATGAACCGAGAAATTAATCTGGTCAGCACCACATCTCATCGCACGCAGCAGCTTTTTTAAAGTCGCGTAGTAATTGTGTATATGCGCGAGCCCATTTAAGCTAATCCTATCTCCCCACACCATAGCGATACCTATAGCGTTGCTCATAGTTCTCCACTTCATGAATGGTTACAATGTTACTGTCTGTTTTTGATAGAGATATTCGTGTAACCTTAACAGACTAGTTCCCCTATGCGGTAATTCGTATATTGTTATATCTCTGCCAAACCTCACAGCTTTGTGTTCTTTGTTTAGAGAAATTTCTATTAATTCTCAGCCTTCATGATATTTTGCCTAGCTCTGGAATATTTTATCTATCAAACAGAACAACACATACTAAAGCTCTGCTCTGTGTCGGCGTTCAATATCTATTTCGAAAAAGCATGGCGTTAAGTATAGTCGATTAGAAGAATTTGACTTCGAGGCGTGCACAAGTAGGCCTATCAGCTCCGAAAGAGGCTATGTCGTCACGTGAGTGTCGAGAGAAACTAGCAATATCTATACTTATAATGCTTGAATCTATTATATTAGTTATCATACTCAGTTGTATTTTTAGCTTTCATTTTACTAGTAAATATATTTTCAAAGTACTTACTACTATACATATTATAATATTAGGGCTCATCATATGTATTTACTAAAAAATACAAATGTTTAACCAGTTATTCGGGATTTTAATAATTTCTATAATTATTATTATTTTTATATAAATATAGATTTTTGAGGAAAGTTGATCCCTAATTAATTAATTTACAATATCTAACTTAACATTATGAGCTCATAGTACTATATACCATCTATAGAAAGAAGATTATGTGAAGTATATAATAAAGTTATTAATTATTTAAATATTAATATAATTAGTAATATATATATTATCCTAACGAAAATGTCCAGGTTGGAATATTAAATAAATTAATATTATTAATATATTAATATATCTATATAGATCATATATAATATATATATATAATATAATAATATATGATAAATATATATATATATATATATATATAATATATATATATATATATAAATATATATATATAATATATAATATATATAATATCATATAAAAATAGTGTCAACAACAACTGTTATCAATTAATAGTTATCAATGTTTATATTAGTTTCTCACTTGCAATCCAGAGGATATTTCTAAGTTGTAATTATATGGGTATAGCCTTTCAAAGTACGAAAAAGAAAACTCAATCTTCTTGGGTCCTCGAGTAACTTATTGGTCATATATTAATATATCAAAGAGCACTCTTACTAATGTAATTTATGTTTGTTTTGTATGTATTAAAATATGGAAGCACTTGAGAAATAGTAATTAGAATATATTAATAGAGTAGAATAAATTATCCACAAGGTATATATTTACAGTGAAAATTCAAGAATATATAAGTTAATATAACCTCGGCATATTTTATAATATAGACGTCCGCTCTATTTATTACATTACAGTATGGTACTCTACATATCTTAAAATTATAATACGCTTATGAAATGATTTATATATAATATCTATATCGATAACAGTAATAATACTATAGAAGCCAGACATATCTACTATTTATCTAACTAATAGACCTATGACTTATAACGATTACGCTACTTATATATATATATATATTAAAAATCATATGTTTATATTTTGGATTTTTATATAAGCCATGATAAAAATTTAATCTATATTTATTAATATATACTAATAATTCACTATCTAATACGACTATCAGTATAATAATTTAACCATATACCTTTATAATAATAGTATTAGATAATAGAATAAGTATATAGGCTCCATATATAATGTAAAATATATATATTAGTATATAATAATATTTATAGTATAATATAATAAATAATAATAATAATTAATAATAATAAAAAATAATAATAATAATAATAAAATAACAATAAAATAATAAATATAATACCTATAGACAAATTACAAGGCGATTACGCTAATCGCCCCAAACTAGTATATTTTTACAAATCTCTTCTTTCTGTTATTGCTGGCCAGAACGTATGATTTATTTTACCATTTTACTATAGGCTGCAGAGACTGGAGCGAAAATGATTTCGCTCCCTCTCCCGTCTTCTATGGAGATTGAATTAATGAAGCCATATTAATTCTTTTAATTTTTAAAATACACGACTAGGAAAAATACTAAGCATAGCTTAGTATCTTTTAAATTTTTTATTAGTCTATTGTTACTCTCAATGACTGATTTTCGTATTCGTTGTGTAAAAAAAAGACAATAACGGAAACTAAAACCAAGTCATCAAAAACAAGTAAAGACGTAAGTATTGAACCATTATCCAACAGAGTCTTTAACGAACAACACCCCAGAATTCAGACGCAGAGGACCGCCCTAGCTTTGTCGTGACCCATTCTCATTAAGCAATATCAGGTTTCCAAGTATGTAACGTTGTTACGCGTCTTGTTTCCTAGGTAGTCTCTGTCCCACGTTTGCTTCGTTGACAGTAAAATTGTTTTTCTGTATTTACGCAATCTTTGGATAGATATATCATCCTTGACTGTCTATTATACTTTATAAATTGTCAGCTACCTTATTCTCATATATTATACTATAGACCATATCTACTAGTACCCTATTTTAACTTAATAACTAAATACTATAAATCTATTAACTTATAAATATACGTAATTGCATATGTATATATATATAAAATTTAATTAATATCAATTATAAAATATTGGGAACTTATCCTTCAAATGTAGTTAACTTCCACCGATATAATAATACTCAAGTATCGGATACGAAGATGTAATCGATTTTTTTCTGATTATTTCAAGGCAATAGTGCGTTCAGGTTGCCAATAAGTTTTTTTTTTTTTTTTTAAAGAAAGGAAACCCAAGAATTAACAATCGCAAAGAAGAAGTCAGGGTCCTCGGGCCCTCTACGGGGGTAGGTGGTGGGATCTTCACAGTTCCCGTCCCCCCCTCTGGTCCCTCCTGTCGGCTCGAGCCCCCTTGAAAAACAGAATAAAAAGAAAAAATTAATTAAAAAAATTAATCAATATTACAAAATTACTGATTAAAAAAACCAAGCAACTTTGTGGAAACCCCCTCGGGGATCTTTTCTATTGGAGGTTTACGGCGCTAACATCGGTCACACTGCAGGGATGGACGAGCAGAGTCTGCTGACTCATTTGATATTACGGCCACTCATATGTTAACTATCCTTTTCTATAGGATAACAGTGCCATATATGTATATTTTATCTTTGGAGTCAGAAATGTATATCTAAATAATATTTAACAATCTAAAGTTGCTTTCAGGAGAAAGAAGATGAGGATGAAGAAATTGGGAGTCTAACAACACACGTGACTTACTCATCCTTGCCGCAAAGTTTACATACTACGTCCTTAACAAATGATTATTAACATGTACAATGCAGGTTATCTTTCGTTTTACATAGTGCTTACAATCTACAGTTTATTAACATGTACAATGCATCGGTGTACTATTCTCAATTCTTTCGTTTACTATAATTGTCTTACATGTTAT
>JABUQX010028880.1:0-5000 GCA_015478945.1 Trachelipus rathkii
TATATTAACCTATATATATATATATATATATATATATATATACGTATATATAGATATATATATATACTATCATCCAGATATATAATCACTTATATAATATATATTATAGCAGAGAGAGAGAGAGAGAGAGAGAGAGCGCGAC
The DNA here is from genome assembly GCA_015478945.1 of Trachelipus rathkii. Classification (NCBI taxonomy): domain Eukaryota; kingdom Metazoa; phylum Arthropoda; class Malacostraca; order Isopoda; family Trachelipodidae; genus Trachelipus; species Trachelipus rathkii. The sequence continues at coordinate 143 of JABUQX010028880.1, forward strand.
GAGAGAGGGAGAGAGCAAAGAAATACACTCTCTAAATAGAAATTCAATACTTAGGCATCATATGAGATGGATGGGAGGGAGACAGGAGGAATAGATCCCGAAACTCATCTAAGGTTGAAATTAGACGGATACAGGTTTGCAGCGGAGAGGTCAGCTTTAGCAGAAGGCAATAACGGTCAGTTGCTGCGTCGGAAATACTCGACCGGAGGGAAAGCCGATAAATATTCGAAGTTGGAATTCAAACAGTTTTTTGCAAAAATGCAGAAAGGATGTGAGGAGGATGAACCAGTAGATTATTCGGCATTTTCTACGAATGAAAAGAGTTTCTTCAGAGTCACGCGAAAATAAGATTTTGGCACGACTTCTGGAATTAATATAAAGTTCGTCGGTTCTCTGGAGTTTGCAAAGGCAACGATAATTCCAGGGGCTGAAGCCAGTGTCCAATCGTTTGACATCGAACTAGCAGCGCAGAACAAGCAAGTTAAACAAACGTTTTGTTGGTTAGTTTAAACGAAGAATATGGAAGTACGCCTCCATGCCAGAAAAAAATCATCTGCAGTCATCGCTCTCAAGCATATTCAGAGGCTCTCTCCCAGGGAAGCAGTAGTTTTTTTCCATGGGACCATGCAAAGGAGGTCACACGCGGAAGACTTGAGAAGAGATCAGAAGTGGCATACACTAGATAGATGGTTCTCGGGGATTCTAGAGGAGGACAGAAGTTTCACACGGAATAAGGAGAAGATTAGAGGTTAGGAAAGATCTAGAGTATATTGGTTCTCTCCCACAGCTCACTCGGCACTACATACGCGCGCACAAGGGAGCAGCACCACTTCTCGAGGCTCAAATTCTGGATACAAAAAGTGGTGGTTAAGATCACCCAGTCTGTCATCTTGCAGCAATCTCGACGGAAAGCATGACGGTGGTCGAACGTTTAAACTCACCAAGACTCACGCCACTCTCTCGAGCACGCACGACGCACACGACAGCACGCAGCACCTGCTCTCTACTCTCTCGCTCTTACAGCTCTCCCCGAACGGAATTTACGCGTTCAATGAGTTAGCGCCAGGCCAGTTCTGCGACCGGCATGAACTCTTAGCTCAGACAGCATTAACAGGCATAGCCTCAGCCATAAGGTCAGAAAAATTCTGAAGACTCCAAATCAGCAGACGCCCACCCAGCGCAGAACACCACATCACTCGCGCCACATGACGCACCCACGCTCCGCGCTCTGCGCTCTCGCTCGCTCGCGCTCCGACGCTCGACGCGCGCTCTTCGCTGCTCCAGCACTCTTCACACTGAGCTCTTCGCGCTTCAACGAACTCCAGAGACTCTAACGTTAGCGGAACTGAGCAGGTGCATCGTTCAACCCAGTGGAGATTAGATTTCACACCGCGAAGGTTTCCACGGAAACTTTTATGCTGAAAAGAAAGACCAGTCAGTGCATCTAGAACATGCGCTGCAATTCTCCATGCACGTCACGCCACCCCACCGCCGGCGAGGTCTCTTTGGTTCAAACCCTTCCTCGCGCTCTCCGGGCGACGGCGGTGTCACTCGACAGCGGCTATCCTTCTGAAAGTCGCCATCTTCGGCTTAACAAAAGATAGCCCCTTCATTCCCACCCACTAACGCAACCTCACTAATGAGACACACCTCACTCTCGCTCGACTGCAGCGTCCTGCGTCCGCCGGCACACGAATATCCGCCTGTCCTCTGACTGCACGTTTTTTCTTCCATTAATTTTGCAACTTTGTGCTTTTTTCCCTAATTTTCCCTTTACTTTAACACTACTCTCTACTCTCCATAGACCTCCTCATAATTTGCTTCCTTAACCAAATCAAGGTGCCTCGGTGCCTTCCTGACAGCAACGCCTAACTTGCCTCCCTCAATTGGTCTACTTACCCCTCAATTTAGGCCCCAAGGAGGAATGTTGCGCACATCGTTTCGCAACCGATCGTAATCTGTTCTCCGGTTTCTCTATTGCGCTCTAGCCTCCAATGTCATCCTAACACATCATTTACTTTGTCCTGTTATTTTCCATCATCCTAACTCCTAACTGAACTATTCCCTTTGACTATCTTTTCTTCAGTTAGAAACACTTTCTATCTTCTCTTTTTTAAAAGTTATCATATCTTCGCGGTGATTTCATGTCTCACCCACCTTCAACTGCACTTCTCATCCTGCGTCTCTCCCGCGCTCGGCGCTCGCTGCTCCTCTCGCTCATCTCTCTCTCCTCTCGCGGCTCGCTCTCTCGCTCGTTCTCTCGCAGCCAACGTCGTAACTGATCAACTATGGCACGATGAACCCTCACATTCTACCGACCTTTTTCTTCAACTTTCAAGGTTCTCACTCTCTCTCCTCTATTCCTCCGTTCACGCTTCTCTCTCTGCGCGTTTTCTCGAATCCTTCATACCTTCTTCCTATCTCTCTTCCCCGTCTTCTTCGGCCACGGGGGATCACAACGCGCATACCAGCGAGAAACTTTTTTGCAACTCTGCAGCTCTCGCACCCGCTCGGCCACCTGCGGTCAGTATTTTTTGATACCCATCTCAACTGGCCCACCTGCCTTTCGTGGGAGGCGATCCTACTGCAATATGCAAAGGCATAACTGAGGTGATTCTCTCTGGCACTGCCGACGCGAGCTTCGATCCCCTCTCGCATACTCCTCTCTCACACTCTCTAGCTCACACTCTCACCAAACCCTCAGTTCTAACTCTGGCTTGTTTCTCGTGTCTTCGTTCTCATGACGCTCGCTCGTCTAATCTACCCGTCGCTTTTCTCAAATTCAAAGCGGTCTCATTCTTCCGCTCGCTGTTTTGATCCGCCCGCCCGATCCAGCAAAAATCTAATCATCAGCTGGTGGTCTGCCATTGGTTCATTACTCTTTTCTACCTCGCTCAGCCACACTCGCATCTCACTCTTCTCGGGTTTCTCTTCCTTCACCTCTCTCTCTCGCACATTTTTTGCAAAAAAAATGTCAACCCCCTACACCTCCTCCGTCTCCTTCTCTCTCTCTCTCTTCGCTCTCTCTCTCTCTCTTCCTCCTCTTGCTTGCTTCCTACCATCTCAATACACCATGGTATCCTCTCCAGATGGACAATACGCCCCACTTTACTTCTTATCACAACGCTCACAACTTTTCGCTGCACCACTTTTTGCTTCTAACTCTCATTTATATCACACTTCGGAGCTCACTCTGACTATCTTCTCTATACCACCCTCGAGAATCATTCTTACCGTTCTTCGAATCGTCAAATCTTCTTCTACAGACTGTCTAACTCTCTTGCTCTGTCTCAGCTAACACTAATTAAGGAGCTCACACAACTCGCGTTAGACGTTGTATTCCTATAATGTTATCCCTTTAAACTTGTTCTTTCTGAGAACTATGCTCCTCCCTTGGTAACAGTTTCAATCTCTTCCTTTCCATCTTGACGCTTCCCCTTCCTTCTGGAAGACGGGGATTCACTCGACTTCGTGCTCGATAAGGGGGGACCGGACTCCTCGCAACCATTTAACTATCGTCCTATTGTTTTAACCTCTGTTTTTTTCTTAAGTTTTCGAATCTGTTCTCAAAAGAAAGATTTGGAAACAACTTAGTTCCTCTAATCTAATCTCTAATCACGCAGTACGCCGTAAGCAAAGCCTATTAATCAGTAAGAAGACTCTGACTAGAGAGACCTACTTATTTCTACTTCTCTCTAACTGTATGGATACAAATCAAGATTCATTCGCGTTTCGGTGAAACTTTTGTTGTGGCGCTAGACATATTGAGAGCATTCGACTGAGTCTGGCACAAAGTTTGGACTTCTAAACTTCCCCATTACGGTATCTATCCTTATTTCCGTTGTTACATCCTCTTCGATTTCCTTTTCGTTTCGTCCTGAAGCAGCTGTTATAGATGGGCAAAATTCATCATTTAAATAATCAATAGTGGTTGTTCCCTCAAGGTTCTGTTCTATCCCAAACATTTTTTTTACTTTTCATTAACGACTTTCTCTCAATCAATTCGTATCCTATCCACTTATATGACAATAACTCCACCCCTCATTGTTTCTTCTAATTTGAGAGTTGATCTTTCTTCTATTTCTATTTGGGGCAAAAAAGATATGGTAGTTTTCAATGCCTCAGAAAAGCACAGTTTCTTCATCTATCTACTCAACATAATCTTCCACACAACTCTCTCTCTCTCTCTCTTCTCCTCTCAAGTCTCATCTCAGGTCTCTCCTCTCTCTCTCTCTTCTCTCCTCTCGAAAGCACACAACTCAAACCTTTCTCTGTTCTTAACATTCTTGGCTTTTCCTTTTCTTGTGATTTTAATTATAAGGATCACATTACTTCTCTTTGTAAAATAATCTTCAAAGATCTTGGGTGTTCTGAGGCGCCTTCGGAGATTCGTCTCACCACCCCATGTGCTCGCTTTGTATAGGAGCGTTGTTCTCTCTTGTATGGAGTATGCATCACATAAATAAGATTGGTTCGTTCCACTCACACTGGTCCTCCTTGATAAGGGTGGAGTCTAGGCCTTTTTGACTTGTCATCTCTCCTACTCTCACAACTCTCTCTCCAACCTCTTTCTAGCCATCGAACTATTGCATCACGAGAGAGAGAGAGAGAGAGAGAGAGAGAGAGAGAGAAAGAGGAGAGAGGAGAGAGAGAGAGAGAGAGAGAGAGAGAGAGAGAGAGAGAGAGAGAGAGAGAGAGGAGAGACTGCTCCTTATATCTATCGCGTATTACAAATGGAATAGAACATGATCTTCCACACAGTTTTCATCCTTTCTCTGACCCCAGACTTAACCGCTATGCTCAATCTTTCATGTACTATATCATATATATTATATATCATATATATATATTATATATA
>JABUQX010028880.1:10000-24991 GCA_015478945.1 Trachelipus rathkii
TGGTCTTCATCATTTGCTTTTAGGACTTCAATCCACGCTTCTTTTTACCCTTAACTGCTTTCATCACCTCTTCTTCCACCATTCCCTGTTAACATTCTTACTTCCCTACTTTGCCACACATCCACATACTTTCGCTTTGCACTACTAACATGTTTTTCCTTTCATTTGCCCCAGATTGTTCAGTATCAACTTGTTCCCATTCAACCGTTTTAACTAGCCGAGCGCTCTACATACTTATCTTATTTCTTTGCACACAAATTAAACTTCTCACTCTCTAATTTTACCTCTCTTTCTTCACTTCCTGCTCCATCCAAGCCCCCACTAACTTAATTTTTACATAGAACAACATAATGATCCGATAATCCGCATTCCTAAACCCCCTAACTGTTTTAACATCCAAACATACTTCAAACATCTCCTTCTTCACCACACTAAATCAATCATACGTTTTCCCACTTCGATACATCTCTACCTACACCAACTCTAGTATACGTATGGATACTCTTGTGTTTAAAGGAAAGTATTACTTACACCACACACCCTTCTCTTCACAGAAATCAATCACCTTCCTACCATTCTCATTTTTCTCGTCCGCACCCCAAACCTACCTGTTTAACCATCCCTTTTTTTGAATCAGCCTACCAACCATTCAGGTCCCCAAAAACTATCAATCTGAGCTCCGCTACTCACGCCCATCCAGACATCATTCAGATTAATTCAAAATCGTACCTCTCTTCAACGTTTCCCTCAGTATGGACCATAGGTCACAACCACACTACCTTGAGCTTTTCAAACTTAAATTTAACATTAGAATTCTAGGACTCACACACACAAAGTTAACCATAGCTTTGTACCACAGGTCACTCATCAAAATGCAACTCCTTCTCTCGTTTCATTTCCACACAGCACACACACATTTCAACCACACCACTTAATTTCAACGTTTCCTTTCATCTTTGTTTTCAGTGCACAGCGAGCAAATCAAATTTGCCCTTCTTATATCCAATCCATCATCTCTCTCTCTTCTCTCAACATTTATTCCTCTTGACATTCCATGTTACCCATACGATTCTATATATATATATATATAGTTATCTATATATATATTATATATATATATATATTATACTATATATATATATTTATAATGATATATATATATATTATATATATATATATTTATATTATATTATATATTTTATATAAAGTTATATATATATATATATATAATATATATATATATATTATATATTATATATATATATACTATAACTCACTACTCATCTCACTACTATTATATCATATATATATATATAACTCACACTCTAATATACTACATACTCATATAATATATAGTATTATAATATATATATATATATATAAACCTCCTACACTGGGCTACTTGGGGCCTTAGCAGCGAGTTATCATTATAGGAAAACGATCGATCTTCAACAAATTTCATAAGTTCTCTTATTTTTTTTTTGCGCAAAATTGGTCATAATGAAAAAATATATTACATACACGTATAAAAGGAATTATGTAATATTAAACAAAAAGTGTAGAATCATTGCCCCTTGGAATAATGCGCTATTTTATCAATCAATTATATAAAGGTGAGAGTCGACTTTTCCGAAATAGGCGAGGAAAATTTTTTAGACAGTATACACTAAATTTTTAATTTTTTACAGTTGTTTATTTTTTCCTTCCAAGGAATCTAATAAAACAGCTTATTTTTTAAAAAAATAAAAATTTAAAATAAACATCTATTTGTTCTTAATGGACATTTCGGATAAAAATAATTAATTTTAAATTCTAATACATGAATTTAAAATATAATAAAAGAATAATGGAAGAAAAACAATAACAGTTACTAAGCGAATCAATTTTAAATTAAAGAAAACGTAAAAGAGCAATTACTCAAGTATCTAATGTAAATATTTTGGGTTCATATATATATACATAATATTAATATATAATATAATATATTATAATATATTATATATATATATATATATATATATTGTACTAGATATTAGACTTATATTTACAGTAAATATTTACTATACATGTTTACATATATAGTAGTATATATTTTAGAGAGAGAGAGACGAGAGAGAGAGAGAGATATATAGAGAGAGAGCGCGAGTAGTAGAAAGTTACTGGACTCGCCCGCAGATATATATATATATTATATATATAGTATATATATATAATTATATACTATAGTATATAGTATATATATATAGTTATATATATATATAGTATATATATATATTATGTATATATATATATATATATATATATAGTATATATATATATATTAACTTTAACTGAATTGTTTTAATTTTTCAATTAAGGGGTATATATATAATGCTATTTGGAAATAACGAAGGCTGAAGTTACAAAATTAATTTTCGGGTATGTAGAACCTTTTATCAAATTAAATATTATTATATATAGTTATATATATATTATATTAATAATATATATATATATATATAGTTTTATATAATATATTAATATATAGTATATATATATATATATAGTATTATATATATATATAGTATTAATATATATAATATTATGTATATATATATATTTAGGATCTTTTCTGGTTTTACGGATCCGTAATTTTAAATTTTTTTTTGTTTTTTTTTTTAATATATTGCTACTATATGAATACCACAATGAATTTCCAGTGTAACGGACATTGATTCAAAGTTCGAAGTATTTTAAATAGATTTTTACAAAATCACATTTTTTGTTAAATATTGTTTTAAAAAATGAAATATCTCGAAAGTAACGACACTTACAGAAAAACCAAGTACATATTTGAAATCAGCGTATAAGCATTACACAGATGTAAAACAACAAACAACTTTTTTTTTTTCAATTAATTAATGTGAAATAGTACGACACTTACAGAAAAACAATTACATATTTGTAATCAGCGTATAAAGCTTATTAAAAAAATGTAAAAAAAAATTATTAAAAAAAAACGGCAAAAAAAAAAAAAAATTAGGGGGCTCGAGCCGACGGGGAAACGAGGGGGAACGTTTTCCTACCCCGTAGGGGAGGGGCAGAAGAACCCCCAGACACCCAAATACTCAAGAGCGGGGTTTCCGGAGACCCTCCCCGAGGGGGGGAAATAGTCCTACCCTGTAGTTCCCACGGAAGGCCGGAGACCCCGACTTCTGCCATCTTTGCGTTTTACCCTTGGGTAATTCCCTTTAGTAAAAAAAAAAAAAAAAAAAAAAAATTAAACTTGAACGAAGTTGTAAAACGTAAAAGGTCTTATATATTTTTGAATCATGTCCGTTACCACTAAAATTGATTATTAGGATCAAATACTAGAAATATATTTTAAAAACAAAAAAAATTCAAAACTGACGGAGTTGTAAAACAAAAGGATCCCTAATATATATATAATTATATAAGTATATTATATATTAATATATAATATATATTTAGTATATATATAATTATATATATATATATTATATATTATTATATAATTATATATAATCTATATATATATATTTTATTTATATATATATATATATATATATATATATACTATATAGTATAGTATTATATTATAGTATGTATATATATATATATATATAATATATATATAGTAATATATATATATTACTATATATTATATATTAGTATATACTATATGTTTATAGTATATATTAGGGCCAGCATCCGAAAAGGCCAGGCATGTAATTAGAAACTAGAACATATACACGAAAATAAATATCATTTTATTAATCAGGGAACATTTTTAAAACGAATTAAAAAAAAATTAAATTTATTCTATAGTTGAAGGCTCATTGAGATGTCTATAGGTTGTGCTAGGCCGCGCGCTGATGGTCTAGCCATAAGACTTTATTAAACTCCATATTAATATATAAAAGTGCGGCCTCTGATTTGACTTTGAAAGACCTTGAAAGCTGCAAGTCCGGGGAAAAGTTGCCAAATGTCGCTTAATAATATAATTGGAGAAATTTTCTTTTTTTCTTTTATTGTCCTTCTTAGGGGGTTCGAGTCGACAGGGAACAGAGGGGGGGACGAAGTGCCGCCCCGTCGTCCCCGGTAGGCCAAGAAACCGACTCTCTCTTATCGTTCTTGTTTACACCGCTGAGATATTCTTCTAGTGAAACAGAAAAAAATTCAACAATTTGGAACTTTCCGTCCTCTCTCGGAGTAAGCCGCAATGCTTCACGATTTAATCAAAAACTTGTAATTTTTTCATCACCTTTTAACAAAATTTTTAATTTTTTAAAAAGCGTTATTTTTTTATTTCTTTTTTTAATTTCTGCGGTAAAAATGTCTGCTGATAATAAAATGATATTTATTTTCGTGAAGCTGTTAAGTTTTTTAGTTACATGCCTGGGCTTTTCGGGATGCTGACGGATATTATATAGTATATATATATATATAATATTATATATATTATATAATATATATATATAGATATAAATATATATATATTATATATATATAATTTATATATATTAATATATATATATATATATTATATATATTGTATATTATATATATATATATATATATATATGAGTGTAAATTGGTTGAGCGACAACTATCATCAATCCATACTCAAAAACTACAATAGCCACAAGGGAAAGGAATACATTGCTGGAATGCTGGTCGAATTATAGCGGAAAATGTAAAAAAAAAAAAAAAAAAAAACCACAAGAAAAAAAAAATTATATCTCAAAAACTACAATAGCTACAGCGAAAAGGAATACATTTTTGGAATCCTGGTAAAATTTTAGATAGGAAAATGTAAAAAAAATAAAAAATAAAAAATATTATTGCTAATAATTATAGTAATATGCATTAGAAGAGCCTATTTAGAGACCTTTTATTGGTTACTAATTAAAATAAAGAGAAAAGAACTTTTCGCTTTTTTTTCTTTTTACCTAAAAATATCCCCAAGGGTATACCGCACCCGATGGCAGGAGTCGGGGTCTCTCGGGAACTTCCGGGAAACTACGGGGTAGGACTATTTCCCCCCCTCCGGGGAGGGTCTCCGGAACCCCCGCTCTTTGGTATTTGGGTGTCGCGGGGGTTCCTCCGCCCCTCCCCTATGGGGTATGGAAAACGTCCCCCTGGTTCCCGTCGGCTCGAGCCCTACATTGCCGTGTAATAGGCCCGCCACTTTAACAAATAATATGTATATAATATTATTCCCCTGCATCCTACACAAAAAAACAAATAGCCATATTTATTTTTAATTTTTTATTTGTTTTATTTTTTTTTTACATTTTCCTAACTAAAATTTTACAAAGGATTCCAAAAATGTATTCGTTTTCGTTTCGCTTTTTTTTTTTTTTTTTTTTGATATTTTTTTTTTTTAATTTTTTTTTTTTTTTTTTTTTTTTTTTTTTTTTTTTTTTTTTTTTTTTACATTTTCCGCCCTAAAATTTTGCCAGGATTCCAACAATGTATTCCTTTTTCCTGTAACTATTATGGTAGTTTATTGAGTATGGATACGATGATGAGTTGTCGCTCTAAAGCAAATGAGTTCACCATATATATATATAATATATATATAATATATATATTATAAGTATATATATATATATCAATTATATATATATATTACTTATATATATATAATATATATATTATATTATATATATATGTGTGTGTGTATAATTAAAATTTGAATTATATTTATACTATGGATATACTTATACCTTGACTTTGCCTTCGAGTTTGACTTTGACATTGACTTTGATTTATACTTTTACTATTTTTTTTGCTTTGTTTTTCTCTTTCAAGCACGATTTTTTTTAGGGTCAATACAATTAGATAAAACTTTTGGCGACACTTAGCAACTTTTGCGGGGGAGGGAATATGACGTCATCCTTTGTGAGTCTAGGCCGAAGGAATACAAAATGCACTTCCGTTTTTTTATTTAATTTTATTTCCCCCTTCTTAAATGACATTCGAAGTCCTGTGAATATAACGGAAAATGTATGTTATATTTTAGATTCTGCTTGAGGAAATGGCCGAATTGTTAATTTGATGAAAGAGATTTGAAATTTAATTTGTTCTTAGATTTTAAAATCCGTTTATCACCAAAATTTAGACAAAGGAAATTAAATATTGGTATCCTGGAGAATAATCTTATTAGCGTACGAAGTTGTTGTTTACGATTGGAAGGAACCCCTCTTTTTCGTATTGATTTATGGAGGTGAAGGTCGAAGAAACCCATGTAATCGATTTACTAAATTTATGAGCCCTGACGTAACAAATGGGAGTTCACTTTAGTGTACTAAATAAGGTTTAGAAAATGCAGATGTCACCGACGTTAAATGAATGCATCTGATTAATTGCCACGACCTCATCTTACTTACTAGAGACAATTCTAGTAAGACCACCTAATATATATATATATATATATATATATATATATATATATATATATATATATATATATATATATATATATATATACTATCTTATATATCCTATATATGAATATATATATATATATATTATTTATATTATATATATATATATTTATTATATATATATAATATATATATATATATATAGACCCTGTTATGTTTAAGAACTCCGTCAGTTTGATTTTTTTTTTTTTTTTTTTAACATATTGCTAGTATATGATACTAACAATGAATTTCAGTGGTGATGGGCATGATTCAAAAGTTCGAAATATTTTAAATAATTATTTAAAAATCACATTTATATCAATAAAATTTAAAAAAATGAAATATCTTAAAAAGTACGACACTTACAGAAAAACCAATTACATATTTGGAATCAGCGTGTAAAGCTTATTACAAAAATGAAAAAAAAAAATAAAAAAAAAAAAAAAAAAAATTAGGGGGCTCGAGCCGACGGGGGAGAGGGGGGGGGACGTTTTCCATACCCCGTAGGGGAGGGGCGGAGGAACCCCCGCGACACCCAAATACCAAAGAGCGGGGGTTCCGGAGACCCTCCCCGGAGGGGGGAAATAGTCCTACCCTGTCGTTCCCGGAAGGCCGAGAGACCCGATTCCTGCACTTTGCGGTTTACCCTTGGGTATTCCTTTAGTTAAAAAAAAAAAAAAATTTAAAACTGACGGAGTCGTAAAACGTAACTGGTCCTATATATTTTTGAATCATGTTTTTCACCCCTTAAATTGACTGTTAGGAATCATATACTAGATATATAAAAAAAAAAAAAAAAAAAAAAAAAAAATCAAACTGACGGAGTCGTAAAACGTAACAGGTCTATATATATATATTATATATTAATTATATATATATAATATATATATATATATATATATTATATTATATATATATTATAATATAATATATATATATATATATATTATATATATCATATATATATATATATATATATATATAGTATAACACTTTCGTTGCAAACGATAGCAGTTAGTTGAATAAGTTTTTAAAATAAAAATTATATATATAAAAAATCTTGCAATTCATATCTGTAGAATATAGGAAAATTATTTTGTTGTATATGACAAAGATAATTATATAACTGAAAGCAAAATAAATATAATAGATTATAAAAGTTATTCCAAAAATTTTTTTTTTTTAAACAACATTATGTTAAACTTTTCTTTGTTTATAATTAGTTTGCTCACCTATTATATATATATATATATATATATATTATATAATATATATATATTATATATATATATATAATATATATATATATATATTATATATATATATATTAATATATATATATATATATTATCATATATTATATATTATATATATATATCAGAAGGCGACTCCTATCCTCAGGCTGCTCGGGTTTAGCACGAGTTATCATTATAGAACGACCTATCTTCCACAAATTTCATATAAAGTTAGAATAATTTTTTTTTTTGGGCAAAAATTGGTCATATGAAAGAAATTATTACATAATACATATAAAAGATTATTTAAAATTAAAACAAAAAGTGTAAGAATCATCGCCATTGAATAGTGCTATTTTTCAATCAATTATAAAAGGTCACAGCTCGGGCTTCTTCGAAATATCCGAGAGAAAATTTTAAGACAGTATACACAATACAAATTCGTGAATTGAATTTTTTTGCAAGTAGTTTTTTTCCCTACCTAGGAACCTAATAAAACCCTCGTTTTGTTTGAAAAAAATTAAAATAAACATTTATTTGTTCTTAATGCACATTTCGGATAAAAATAATTAATTTTTAAATTCTAATACCTGAATTTAGCATTTGGCATCTCTTACATGATAAATACTAATTTTATAACAAACAATATTTAATAAAATTAAAAATAATAAAGAAATTAATAAAATACTAATAATTAAATAATAAAATAAATTAAATATAATAAAAATAATAATAAAATAAAATAAAGAATAAAGAAAGAAAAACAATGTTACCCATCGAATCAATTTTAAATTAAAGAAAACTTGTAAAATAGCAATAAATCAAGTATCCAATGTCAATATTTTGGGTGTTTAATATAATATATATATTATATATATATTATATATATATATATATATATATATATATATATATATATATTTATTATAATATATATATAATTATATATATATATATTATATATATATTATATGATATATATATATATATATATATAGAGAGAGAGAGAGAGAGAGAGAGAGAAGAGAGCCTGAGTAGTAAAAAGTTACTGGAGGGCGCCGCTGATATATATTATATATATATATATATATAATATTATATAATAATATATATATATATATATATATATATATATAATATATATATATATATATATTATTAATCTTTTATATATATATTAATATTATATATATATATTTACATATATAATATATATATACTATATATATATCATATATATATATATATTTATATATATATTATATATATATATATATATATATATATATATATATATATATATATATATATATTATATATATATATATATATATATATATATATATATATATATTTGCTATTTCTGAAACTCAGAGCGAATTTCATGCAATAAAATACGCTATTGTACAGAGGATCTTACCAACCTTAGCAAAAAAGATTTTAAGTGTGTTCACGTGGGATTGAACTGCACAGTAGGGGATTAATTTCATATAATTTATGATTATTGAAAGCCTAATTTCCCAAATTAGAATATCTGTTTTTGACTCTTATGTTTTGATAAATAGGCAGCTTTAAAATTAATAACGCTAAGAGAAAAAGAGAAAAACAAATCATGATTACAGTTATTCTCGCAAACTCAGGAAAGAGTTAAACACTTGGAAGGGGTTAAACACTGGAAAGTGGTTAAATTCTGTGAAAGGGTTAACAACTGGGAGGTGGTTAAATGCTGGGAAGCCAGGTTGTTTGATTTAAACCAACATGGTTTTTTTTTTATTTAAAGCAACTAAAATAAACAGTTTTTTTTTATGTTTTTTATATTTTTTCTTTTTCTAATAAAAAAAAATAATAAAAAGTTGCTCTAGATGAAAGCATATTATAGCTAATACATCCTAATTATAAATATTTATATAGTAAATAAATGGGAAAAAAACTTTAGTAACTCAATTATAACAAAAATTATAACATATACACTACGTACATATGTATATATATTATGTGCACAGTATTAGGAACAAAATGCTAGTAAGATGTTTGAAGTGAAAAATTATTTTTCAGGAATTAGTTCCAAAGTAATATTTGAGAAGAAGAAGAGAGATGAGAGAGAGAGAGGAGAGAGAGAGAGAGAGAGGAGAGAGAGAGAGAGAGGAGAGAGAGAAGAGAGAGAGAGAGAGAGAGAGGAATTTCCTCAAACAGTTTATCTTAACCAAACTTTTAAATATATTACAAATTAACAGCACACATTTATCATTTACATTTTTCATAAATTTCAATTGCTGATTTAAAAAGAAAATTTTCTTAATAGTACGGAAGAAATTTTTTGCCCATAATATATTATATATATATATATATATATATATATATATATATATATATATATATATAATATATATATATATTATATATATATATATATATTATATTATATTATTATATATATATATATTATATATATATATATATATATACTATATATACATACTGTATATATATTATATATATATATATATCATATTAGTATATATATATAATAATTATATTCTATATATATATATATAATATATTATATATATATATAATATAATATATATATATAATATTATATATATATATATATTATATATATATATATATATAAATATATATATTATATATATATATAATATTTATATATATATATATATATATATATATATATATATATATTTATTTAAATATAATAAAATAAAGAATTAATAAATATATATATATATATATATATATTATATATATATATATATATATAATATATATTATATATATATATATAATATATATATATATATATTATATATATCCCCAGTGGGGAAAGGCATCAAGAGTTTTGGAAAAATTGGCAAGCAGGACTAAATTAAAGCCTGACATGCTCTTCGATACACGCAACGCTTGAAATTGGGAAAATCAAAGAAAGTTAAAAAAAAAAAAAGATAAAGAAGTGTGTTCAGAACAGATGTTAAAGCGATAAGACGATAGTTGGATTGTTGACTGGAGTCCCCCTTCTTCAGCACAGGATGGACGAATGCGCGCTTCAAGCCAGAGGGAAATGTTAAAGTTGATAGCCAGTGAGGAAGCGGTTTAACATTGCTGGGTGCCAGCTCAGATGCACAACTTTTGAGGACCGCTGGAGGAATACTTACAGCACTCTCCGCATTCTTAGTGTTAAACTCAGAGAATGCAGAAATAACATTTTAATGAATTGGAGGAATGCGGAGAGGAGGAGAGGAATAGCTATGGAATCGTATAGAGAGGAATTAGAGGGAAAAATTTGAGCAAATAGTTAAACATTGGGAAAGGGAGTAGCAATTTCTCTTTTAAACAAAGTCTGAAATAAAATTTTATACATAATTAATAATATAATAGATGATTGTGACTCCTTTTAGAATTCCTTTTATACCTTTTCATCTTTAGCATTTTAATTCTATATATATCTGAAGAGGGAAGAGACTGAACAGTATTATATAACTTATTTATTTATTATTATTATTATTATTATTATTATTATTATTATTATTATTATTATTATTATTATTATTATTATTATTATTATTATTATTATTATTATTATTTTTATTATAACTACTTTTTTTTGGTGTTGTTTTTAGTTACTATTTATTATTAATGTTTATAGATTATTATTATTATTATTATTTTATATTATTATTATTATTACTTATTATTATTATTATTATTAATTATCATTATTAATTATTATTATTATTATTATATTATTATTATTATTATTATTATTATTATTATTATTATTATTATTATTATTATTATTATTATTATTATTATTATTATTATTATATATTATTATTATTATTATTATTATTATTATTATTATTATTATTATTATTATTATTATTATTATTATTATTATTATTATTATTATTATTATTATTATTATTATTATTATTATTATTATTATTATTATTATTATTATTATTATTATTATTATTTATCATTATTATTATTATTATTATTATTATTATTATTATTATTATTATGTTTCATTAAAAATTGATATGGTATTATTATAAATAATTTTGTAAAGAAATATAATTTTATTATTATATTATTATCATATTATTATTATTATTATTATTATTATTATTATTATTAATTATTATTTTATTATTATTATTATCTATTATTATTATTATTATTATTATTATTATTATTATTTATTCATAAAGCTTGTACAGACCCCGCCCACAGAAATTATTATTATTATTATTATATTATTATTATATTATTATTATTATTTATTATTATTATCATTATTATTATTATTATTATTATTTATTATATTATTATTATTATTATTATTATTATTATTATTATTATTAGTATTATTCATCATTATTTGTATTGTTATTATTATTTTTATTCTTATTATTATTATTATTATTATTATTATTATTATTATTATTATTATTATTATTATTATTATTAATTATTATTATTATTATTATTATTATTATTATTATTATTATTATTATTATTATCTTATTATTTTAATTATTATTATTATTATTTTTTATTATTATTATTATTAATTATTTTATTATTATTATTATTTTATTATTTTTATTATCTAACTTATTATTATTATTATTATCATTATTTATTATTATTATTATTATTAATTAATTATTATTATTATTAATAGATTATTATTATTATTATTATTATTATTATTATTATTATTATATTATTATTATTATTAATTATTATTATTATTATTATTATTATTATTATTATTATTATTATATTATTATTATTATTATTTTCTATTATTATTATTATTAATTTCTATTATTATTATTATTATTATTATTATTATTATTATTATTATTATTATTTATTATTATTATTATAATTTTTATAATTATTATTATTATTATTATTATTATTATTATTATTATTATTATTATTATTATTATTATTATTATTATTATTATTATTATTATTATTATTATTATTATTATTATTATTAAATTATTATTATTATTATTATTATTAATTATTATTATTATTATTATTATTATTATTATGATTATTATTTATTATTATTATTATTATTATTATTATTAATTATTATATTTTTAATATTAAATGTGGAAATTATTATGTATTATTTCAATACTATTTATGACTAACATATTAATATTATTATAATTATTATTATTATTTTATTATTCTTATTATTATTATTATTCATTATTATTATTATTATTATTATTATTATTATTATTATTATTATTATTATTATTATTATTATTATTATTATTATTATTATTATTATTATTATTATTATATTATTATTATTATTATTATTATTATTATTATTATTATTAAACATGCAAATAAGTTTAGGTAACTTTATTGCATTATGGTTACAGAAGGTATTTTATTTTTTAATATAAATTATCTGTGTTTCGAAAAGTTAATTCTGGTGAATTAAAATTTAAGTTTATTTTTATTTACAGAGAAGTTATAAGAAATTATATAATTTGAAATTAGTTATTTAAACTAGTTTGTTTTTATTATAATTTAATTTAGTTTAATTAATTTGTTTAAATTAGTTATTAGTTTGCTATTTAAACGTTTTGTATTAAAATTTTCTTGTGTATGGTGTTCCATTCATTTAGTTAAACAGTTCATACATATATTAACGATAAAAGGTAGATCATTATGTTAAACGTTTCGTTAGTTTACTCTCTCTCTCTCTCTCTCTCTCTCTCTCTCTCTCTCTCTCTCTCTCTCTCCTCTCTTCTTTCTCTCTCTCTTCTCCTCTCTCTCTCCTCTCTTTCTCTCTCCTCATTTCTCTCTCTCTCTCCTTTCTCTCTCTCTCTCTTCTCTCTCTCTCTCTCTCTCTCTCTCGTCTCTCTCTCTCTCTTTCTCTCTCTCTCTTTCTCTCTTCTCTCTCTCTCTCTCTTCTCTCTCTCTCTCTTTCTCTCTCTCTCTTTCCCTGGTCAGGGAGTCTCTCTCTCTCTCTCTCTCTCTCTCTCTCTCTCTCTCTCTCTCTCTCTCTCTCTCTCTCTCTCTCTCTCTCTCTCTCTCTCTCTCTCTCTCTCTCTTTCTCTCTCTCTCTCTTTTCTCTCTCTCTCTCCTTCTCTCTCCCCCCCTTCTCTCCTCCTCCTCTCTCTCTCTCCCCTCCCTCTCTCTCTCTCTCTCTTTTCTCTCTCTTTTCTCTCTTTCTCTCTCTCTTTTCTTTCTCTCACCTCTCTCTCTCTCTCTCTCTCTCTCTCTCTCTTCTCTCTCATCTCTCTCTCGTTTCTCTCATCTCTTCTCATAGTCTTTCTCCTCTCTCCTCTCTTCTTCTCTCTCTTTTCTCTTTTCTTTTATTCTTTCTTTTTTTTCCTTTCTTTTCTTTCATTCTTTTTCTTTCTTTTTCATTTCCTCTCTCTCTCTCCTTTTTTTTTTCTTTTTTTTCTCCGTCTTTTCCTCACTTTTCTTTTTTTCCTTTTTTCTTGTTTTTTTTTTTTATTATTATTTCTTCTATCTTTCTTTCTTTCCCTTGTTCATTCATGTACTCCACTTTAATCTTCTTTTTCTTTTTTCTTTTTTTTTTTTTTATCTTTTTTCTTTTTTTCTCTCTTTCATTCTTTCTTTCTTTCATTTTCTCTCTTTCTCATTCTTTCTCTCTATCTCTCTCTTTCTTTTTTTCTTTCTTTCTTTGTTTCTCATTCTTTTCTTTATCTATTTCTTTCTCTTTCCTTATTCCTTTCTCCAACTGCTTTTTTCTTATTTTTCTCCCTCTTCTCCCCTCTTTCTCCTCTCTTTTCTCATCCCCCTTTCTTTATTCCATTCTTTCTTTATTTCTTTCCTTGTCTATCTCTCCCTCCTCTTCTCTTCTCCCTTTTTTTTATTTTTTCTTTCTTTCTTCTCTTCCTTTTTTCCTTTCTTTGTCCTTTTCCCCCCTCTCCTCTCTTTTTTTTCTTTCCTCTTTTTCTTTCTCTTTTTCTTTTTTCTTTATAATTTAAATTTTTTCTTTCTTTTTTTTTTTTTTTTTTTTTTTTTCTTTCATATTTATCATCTCCTCCTCATTTCTCTATCTTCTAAAATACTTCCATGCTCTCCTTCTCACTCTCTCTAATGTACTCTTCATCTCCTCCGTTCTCTTTCCCTCTCCCCTCCTCTTCCACTCAATCTCTCTCCACTCTCTCCTCTCTCTCTCTCTCTCTCTTTCCCTCTTACTCTCCTCTTCTCCTCCATTCGTCTCTCTCTGCTCTCTCTCACCTCTCTCTCTCTCTCTCGTCCATCTCTCTCTCTCCTCCTCT
>JABUQX010028881.1:5000-15000 GCA_015478945.1 Trachelipus rathkii
TTATCTTAAGCTATAGAACTTTTCCTCAATAAGACCAAAAAGTCTTTGAATAACAAACAAACTCAAGGTAAGACTTGTTAAGTATTGTTCTTATATATTAATTTTTAGTTTAAATGTTATATATTATATATATAATATATATATATATATATATATATATATATAATATATGTATATATATATATATATATATATATATATATATATATATATATTATATTATATCCTGATATTTTATAGAGACATATGTTATAGGAAAATGGATGAAGTTGTTTGTTAAGAGAGCGGCGACTTCAACTTCAAGAGTTAATTGAAAACTGACAAGCCTTATACAGTATAAATATATAGCATATTACATAGGTCAGATAAGGGATTATCCGATCAAATTGCGGATATATGTGGGTGTGTGTGTTGTGTGTGGTGTGTGTGTGTGTGTGTGTGTGTGTGTGTGTGTGTGTGTGTGTGTGTGTGTGTGTGTGTGTGGTGTGATGTGTGTGTGTGAGGTGTGTAAGTGGTGGGCGGATTGGTACTTTCGCGGCAAAATTGTCCGCAAAAAAATCAGATAGAGATAATAGTGATTTTGAATTATTAAAAAAAGGTTTTTTATAACATAAATACTTTATTTTCTCTTGGTAGTAAAGTTAATGAAGAAAATGCCAATATTTCTTATAGAAAAATGTTTACATTATATGTAATTTCAGTTAAAAAAGAGAATACTATATAAGTTGTTTCTACAATACCTAACATCTCCCAACGTGTATATTTATTTACCACATTCACATAAAATAAAGATCCATGCAATTTTATTAGACGAATATAATGATGCCCAAATCATTCATATACCTATCATAGTATAAATATAATTTTAATTATATTTGTAATATGTACCTATCCAACTATTTTTAAGAAGATGCAGGCGCATTGAGATGATTTTTAATTGAAAACTGATAACATTATGTCCAAATATTTTAAATTTTCTTGACATTTTTACTCATTGAAGTCATGAAATGTATATTTAGTGAAAATTGACACGTCGCGTTCCAATATTTTTTTCCCCTTTAAAAAAAAAGCACGACTATGGAAAATACATCTTACATATCGAAGTTTCAATTTATTTGTTTGTGTTAATATTTTCATTTTTTCATTACTTTTATGTAGAAAAAACCTGTTGCGCGGTTAATTAGGTTTGCGGTAATGCATTTACGATTATCTTCTTCTCGTATTTTCTATAGTGCAGAAAAACTCCGTGATTGCCGTGAAGCTGACTATTGCCCAACTTTGTATTGTACCCTATTATTTCGTTGTGGTCGATTTGAAATGTTTGCAGAGGAAGGTATAATGCCTCTTTGCCAGTTTTGTTATCAAGTTTAGAGCATTAGACGACAAATCATAAAGCAGATTTCATGTCTATTCATTATGTGCATGAGTAATTGAAGAATACACTATTTTATAATAATATTGGGACAGCCAAAATTGGACACATAAATATATAATCATAATTTTCGAAATTTGAATCTCCTGAGACATAAGTTCTCAAGGACTCGGGTTAATCTAAATTTTTGTATTATAAAAGGTATTTTGTTCTGGGACTCTTTACCACGTCATCTTTAGAGTTAGAGAAAACATAAATACTGTAAGCTTTAAGAAATTGCTAGGGGAATTGTTTGACTCTTGATGATTTTGATTATAGCAATGATTATTATTTATTATATATCAATTACCACTCTCCTATTGGAGGCTAAACCTTGGGTGCTTATTAGATCATTAGAATACTAGAAATATAGAGACAGTAAGAAGCAATGGCCTATCTTTAGACTGTCAGTCATACCACTAACCAAACATGCTCATCCAAATCCACAAAGCACCCTAGGGCTTGTCAAATTCTTGTAACTAAAAATCCACCAAATTGGTTTAGTAAAAAAAAATGATATATGATATCCAAACGATCCACATATCTTAATAACTAAATTATGGTCATACATGCAGTCTAACATTAATAACTACTGTAACTAAAAATCCGCCAATTTGGCTTCGTCTAAATATAACTATATGATACCCAACCATCCATATACCTATCCAACCCTTTCTTAAATGTTGCAATCGAGTTGCACTCAACAACCTCCTGTGGCAAACCATTCAAAATTTAACAACCGCTATTGCTGAAAGAATGCTTCTTATATCAAGATATGCTTTCTTCTTATTTTTCTTATTATTCCCTGGTCTCGCTCCGTGCTCTACTATATGAAGAATTTATTGGTCTCTGTAATTATCAAATAAAGTGTAAATATTTTGTTGACTTGTATAATGTCCTCTGAGAATGCCTTTCTAAGAAAACATATTCCTAACTCTCAGGCTTCCTCCCATAGCTCTTATCCTCAAACCCAGAAATCAATCTTGTTGCTCAACGTTGCACTCTCTCTAGCAATATCTAAGTCTTTCTTTAAAAAGGGGCCAAACTTGTGCACAATACTCAATTATTGGCCTACATACTATTATACAGTTTACTTATTACTTCTTGCTCTTGTTTTAAACAACATTGCGATTTATCATGCCCAGCATACATCTTATTAGCTTATTCCTTGCTTCCAAACACTGATCTCAGAAGGGACATATTACTGCTTATAATGACACCTAAATCTTTTTCTTGGTCACAGACTCAAGCCAATCCCCATTCATATGTAAGTTAAAACTTTTTTTGAGTAACCTAGGGGAAGAACCTTTGCATTTTATATTGAAAATTCATTTGCCACTTATCGCCCCCAAGAAGTTTATGAAGATCATTTTCAATCTTTATACATCTTCATATTTAGCTGAGTGGCCACTTTGGTATCATCTGCAAACTTAGAAATCTTGACATTTAAGTCCCTGGTCTATCATTTATATATATGTGGAACAATACTAACCAAGCACTGAAACCTGTGGGACACCAATTCCTTTAGCTATTTTCCCATGATAATTATTGCATTTTAGTTGTACCACTGTTTTTCTATTCCGCAACCACTCTTAATCAACATGTACCACGTCCACTAATATCACATTGCAATAAACTTTTTCAAAGCCTTAATGTGGGGAACTTATAAAAGTTTGCTAAGTCCTAAATAAAAAATATTAACTGGATCTCCTCGTCAATTGCAGTCAGTAATGTATTCCATAATTCTAAAAGGTTTGTCTGACATACCTATCCTTTCTGAACTATGCTGGGGAGTCATAATACCTTGTTGTCTTGAAATATTTCTCTATATGACCTTTCAGTATATGACCTCACCAAATGTTATAGATCGCTTAAAAATCAAATACAATACTGTTAATACCTCACTTCAGAATTCTCTATATATACTATCAGGCGTGCAGCTTTATCTTGGATCATATGGTCTAGCAAACTTTTAATATCTTTTAACGTCAAATTCAAATTGTGTAAGTCTATTTGCTAGAAAAAAAAAAAAAAAAAAAAAAAAAAAAAAATTTTCATTTTCATGCATACAAAACTATTAGTCTCCAACTATTATCTAATCTTTTCTCAGTAAACACAGAAGCAAAATAAGCATTGAAAATGTTGACCAATTTCTGAACTCACTAAATTTTCATCAATTTTAATTGGACCAATTGTCCTATTCCTACTTTTAAATTTATTAAAGCTTAAAAACTTCTTCAGGTCCTTATTACTATTCTTTGCTAAATTAATTTTCTGACTCTTCTTTGCCTTTTCTTATTGACTGGTTAGTTGTTTCTATTTTTTCCTATAATTTTCTAAATCAATTCCTCCCTATTACTTTGAATATTTTAAAACATTAAATCTTGCAGTCTTATCTCACTTACAAAAAAAACGTAAAATACACAAACATGTTTTTCTCTTCTGTGCAACCCTAATGGGTTTATCTTAAAACTACTGACTGAATTATTATTAAAATTTGCTTTAAAAATGTTCAGAATGAAAACGGTTTTGGTCTTTAAACTCGTTATCCCAGTCAGTAATATTAAGCATGTCTCGAAATTTAAAAATTGTCCATTTCGGAATCTAAGATTTTTTTTCCTATTAGCTTGCAATTTGGACCTAGATATACATTCATATTAAATCTAATATATTTTATGGTCACTAAGTCTAAATTCTCCTAACTCTAACCTCCATCCACCATATTTCATCGTTAGTTTAATATTATTATAATAGTGATCGTGTCGTGGTGGGTTCATGTCCATCTGGCTCAAAAGTTATCTAGTATACAATTTATATACAGAACTACTATGGTCCGTATTAGACAAGAAATCTTGATGCAGGAAAATTAAAATCACCTATTATGACTATACTTTTTCTTTACTGTGACATGCTGTTCAATTTCTGCCACAATTTCGCGTCTAATTCTTGACTCTGGCTAGGAGGTCTATAAAATGCCACTTATTCTATATGATTTATTGTGCATGAGGATATCTTACCCACGTCCGATTCAATATCAACCTTTAAGAAAAAGTTGGTCATTATATAGATGATATTGCTTTTAACATAAAGTGCCATTTTACCAGCCTTCTTTTCTCTACGCTGGTATAAATAAATAAAGTGAATATACGTATTTTTCATATTCCTGAAAGGAGTCTCCAAATAATTCTTCATTAACCCATGCTTCAGTTATGCAAATAATGTATAGATTCTCATTTACGGTATAACTAATCAGCTCATCTCTTTTATTTCTAAGCCTATGAGCATTTGTGTAAAAGATTTGATTTTGAAATTCTGTTATTTTTATTGCTATCATCATTATTTGAACCTGTAAAAAGAAAGAACATAACTAATTAAAGTAATTGTATAGGTTCATAACCAATTTGGCCATCCACCATCTCAACTTACCTAGTTTTTTGCTAAACATGAGTTCCAAAACAGGTAATAGTAAGAACACACCTTTTACGAACTCAAGTGAACTCCATGATGTGCCAAAATATCTTTATCCGTGTAGGAAATTCTCTCCACAAATCCAAAAACCTAATATTTTCTGAAAATCACAAATTCCTAACCCTTTCATTTACACCTAAAGCCCTACTCCCCCATACCTGACTTGCACCTAACCTATGTAAAATAAATAGAACATAAATAAAAGTTATCGAAATTCGATACTGAAGAAAAAGTAAAAACTATCGAAAAAAATGATGTATCGGCGGGAAAAAAATATCATCGATAAGTTTTCGATGCTATTGAAAAAAATATCAATATCGACTTATATCGATATTCTCTCGGCATCATTACAACTACTAGGCTTATTTGAAATATCGTGGTAATTGGACGACATTGTTTGTAGTGTGGAAAGAAAATCAGAAAGGACTGTAATATTGGATAAATTTCAATAATACCAGTGTTATCTTCATTTTTTTTAGATGAAGATAAAAAAACTTAAAAGTTTGAGGTTAATTTGCTAAAATATTAAAATGTATTCAATATAACTACTTATATCAACGTATTATTTTCGTATCCTAGGCTATGAGGCCGGTGTTTCTCAACAGCTCAATCATAGGTCGACTGTAAAAGCATCAAACACGATATTTGGGAAGCAATCCGTTTTAACTTCTCTACTGTAACATCCTATCGTATTCTCTTTGAAATTTCAAATGATTTAATAATTAGGCAGTAAAAGATTAGTAAAAAGGGCGGGCGTTACAATAATTTAACAAGGCCTAGTCAGTGAGTTTAGATATACTGTAGAGCACCTCCCAATGTTTATTTATGTAAGGTATCATTCTCATAAAACTTACAATATAAGCTCTAAATGTATTCTCAAACCTTTCTCTTTATATATATATATATATATATATATATATATATATATATATATATATGAAGAATTTTATATATATATATATATATATATATATATATATATATATATATATATATATATATATATATATATATATATATATATATATATATATATATATTTATATTTCTAAGCCTATGAGCATTTGTGTAAAAGCATTTGATATTTGAAATGCAGTTTAGTGGCCACTGAGTGAGGGTGTGTTTATTTTTGCTCTTCCATTTTACTACTATAATCTGTGTAATTGCAAGTGAATTTAGCTAACAAATTAGTGTTGTCTATCTAACTGTGGATTTTAGAAATTTGTGTACTTATTATTGTGATTATTTGTTATTAATTTAATTTAGTTGAGTATTGGACTCAGTCAGTGTTTGATAGGTTAACCCTAGGCTAGAGTAGTTAAGAGATTTCCTGTATACTGTGTGTTTGCAGGTTTATTTGAATTATTAAATAGTTTTTCTGTATTTAACTACAGTCTTTAACAATTGTTATATTAATTTTGTGATAATTTAAATTAAATTAAGTTTACCAGAGCCATAGCCTAAGTTAGGCCTACTTTATAATTTTTATACCTAGCCTAGGCCTAGGCTAATTTATATTCAAACCCTGTTTTAAGATATTAATTCTTTTCTAGGCTTTAGGGATATTTAGAAACTGTAGTTGGTAAAATAATTGGTACAAGCTAAAATTATGACTACCTTATAATTTTTATATATCCCTGGCCTAGGCTAAGCTAGATATAAGCTTGTTAAAATTTTAACTTGTTTTAAAGATATTAGTTTATTTCTTTTTAGGCTTTAGCGATATTTAAACTGTAGTTGGTAAATTGTAGGTACAAGGTAGTAAAGTTGATAATAATTTAAAGTATGTATGCTCTAATAATAATAAGTTAAAGTGACAGGTGAATATGAATAGCTGCCCTGCTTGTGTTGTGAATGCAGATAATGTGTTTCTAAGGAAGGAGATTGCAAGACTGAGTGAAAATATGAATGAATTGAAAGAAGTTGTATTTGAGTTGAGAAAGGAGGGAAGTGTCAAGAAAAAAGTTAGTAGGGATGTCGAGGCGAGGAGGGAGCGGGATATAGGGGTAGACAGGAATAGTGATTCACCTAGGCAGGAAGATGAGAGGGAAAAGGATAAAGTAGTTGATAATAGGTCTGCAGATGAATATAGAGTTGTAGGAATTAGAAATAATAGTTTAAAGATGAGGATCTCGAAAGTCAATCAGCCTGTGACCTGCAGTAACAGGTTCGACTGTCTTCCAGATGGGGAGGGATCAGAGAGTGCCAATGGTAATGTTGAGTTTTCTAAAGGGAAGACTGATACATTGCTAATTGGAGACTCTATGGTACGATACCTAGATAGGACTTTTCAAAGTAAGAATAAAAAGAAACGATTGAGAGTATGTTATCCAGGTGCCAGAGTGAGTGATATTGTGGATAGGGTAGATAGAGAGATTGATTCTACAAATGTCGATTCAAATGGGATTTTTCATGTGGGTATAAATAATATAGGACATAGGTCAGAAGAATTAATGGCAGATTATAGGAGGTTGATTCAGAAGATGAAAGCTAGTGGAAGAAGGTGCATGATTTCTATGATTTTACCTAGGTTAGGTGCAGATCAGGAATGGGGGAGTAAGGCTTTAAGTGTAAATGAAAGGGTTAGGAAATTGTGTTTTTCAGAAAATATCAGGTTTTTGGATTTGTGGAAAGCATTTCTGGATAAAGATCATTTTGCAGCAGATGGAGTTCACTTGAGTCGTAAAGGTGTTGGGCTTTTCAGCACCAGTTTGGAGACTTGTTTATCAAAAAACTAGGTAAAGTTGGGGATGATGGGATAAATCTGGATACAAATAATAGCAATGGTAGCGTCGGGTGGGGTGACTTGGACCACTTTAGGTATAACTTCGTCTCCTGACTTTCCCCTAATGCACTTTTTAGAATATTTTTTTCCTGAAATTCAAGGCCATATAGTAGGTAATAAGCACACAAAAAAATAATATAATAATAAAAGTTTTATTAAAGTTTTAATAAGGCTCATTCAGCCTAACCTTGGAGGGGTGAATCAGACCATCTGTTTAAACTCCTCTTTTACATAGCGTCAGGCGGGGTGACCAGGCCTGCCTCTTTAGGAGGGGTGATTCGGTCCACTCTAAATAAAATAAAAAATAATAAAAAAAAAAAAAAAAATTTTTCGCTCATTTTATAGCCACGCGGTAGTACTACAAGTTTTATTTAGATCATATTTAATTCTAGAAAGTTTTTATATTTTTTAAAAATGTTAGAAATTAGGGTACAAAATTTCCTTCAATAGAACTTCACTTTTGAAAAATGTGAGTTTTTTTAACTTCGTTATAAAATGAAAAATTGTGGATCGATTTTAATTATTTTTTCAGTGGATACACTAGAGTATGTTAGCTTTAAACTGGCAAAGTAAATTTTTGATCCAAGCAGTATTAGTGGCAAAAAAACGGGGCCTAACTTGGTCCGATTCACCCCGCCGTAAAAATTGATGGAGGGGTGGCTCGGACCACCATTGTTTTTCGTATTTTACGTATTATTATTGACATTTTTATTACATATAATTAATTTAAATGTAATAAAAAGTTACTTATATTAAGTGAAAATTTTTTTAAAAAATGAAATTTTAATAAAAAAAACGAGTTCAAAAAAGTGTCAAAATTTTTGGGCGGAGAGGGGTGAATCGGACCACCTTATTTATATTCGTATTTTATTTATCATTATTGACATTTTTATTACTTATTACGAATTTTAATATGATAAATAATTATTATATTAAGTAAAAATTAAAATATAAAATTGAAATTATACGTAAAAGACGAATTTAAACAGATGGTCCGAGTCACCCCTCAATGGTGGTCCGCTTCACCCCTCCACGGTCAGGCTGACTCGGCGTTATTCAAACTTTAATAAAACTTTTATTATTAGAATTACATTATTATTTTTTTGTGTGCTTATGCCCGACTATAGGGCCGTGATTTACAAAAAAAAAATTCCAAAAAGTGCATTAGGGGAGAGTCGGGAGACCAAGTTATACCTAAAGTGGTCCACGTCACCCCGCCCGACGCTATAAATTCAATTTTATATTTTAATTTTTACTTAATATAATATTGTTTATCATATTAAAATTAGTAATAAGTAATAAAAATATCAATAATGATATATAAAATAAGAATAAAAATAAGGTGGTCCGATTCACCCCTCTCCGCTCAAAAATTTTAACACTTTTTGGAATTCGTATTTTTTATATAAATTTTAATTTTTACTTAATATAAGTAACTATTTATTATTTAAATTAATTATACATAATAAAAATATCAATAATAATATGTAAAATACGAAAAACAATGGTGGTCCGATTCACCCCTTCATCAATTTTTACGGTGGGGTGAATCGGACCAAGTTAGGCCCTGTGATTTTGCCACTAATACTGTTTGGAACAAAAATTTACTTTGCCAGTTTAAAGCTAACATACGCTCGAGTGTATACACTGAAAAAATAATTAAAATCCATCCACAATTTTTCATTTTATAACAAAGTTAAAAAAACTAACATTTTTCAAAAGTGAAATTCTATTGAAGGCCATTTTGTACCCTAATTTATTATATTTTTTAAAAATATTAAAACTCTCTAGAATTAAAGATGATCTAAATAAAACTTGTAGTACTACAGCGTGGCTATTAAATGAGTGAAAAAAATTTTTTTTATTATTATTTTTTATTTTATTTAAAGTGGACCGAATCACCCCTCTAAAAAAGCCGGGCCCGGTCACCCCACCCAACGCTAACTGTAATAGGGGTATGATAAATACAACTAGTGCTATTACAGGTTTAAATAATGATGATGGCAATAAAAATAACAGCATTTTAAATATCAAATGCTTTTACACAAATGCTCATAGCCTTAGAAATAAAAAAGATGAGCTGATTAGTTATACCATAAATGAGAATCTAGACATTATTTGCATAACTGAAGCATGGGTTAATGAAGAATTATTTGGAGACTCCTTTCAGGAATATGAAATAGACGGATATTTACTTTATTTATACCAGCATAGAGGAAAGAAGGGTGGTGGTGTGGCGCTTTATGTTAAAAGCAATATTCAATCTGTATTAATGACTGACTTTAAAACTAATCATGATATTGAATCGGTGTGGGTAGATATCCTTATGCACAATA
>JABUQX010028881.1:17500-22500 GCA_015478945.1 Trachelipus rathkii
GAGAGAGAGAGAGAGAGAGAGAGAGAGAGAGAGAGAGAGAGAGAGAGAGAGAGAGAGAGAGAGAGAGAGAGAGAGAGAGAGAGAGAGAACGCAGAATCCAATCTAGTGTGTCCCATTTAACTCATAAAAATTAAGAATTAATAATAATTTTTAATAATAATTAATGTAATTAATGAATAGTAATATACTAAGAAGCCACATGGGCCTACCTAGACTGTCCCAGTCAACCAATAATAATTAATAATTAAGAATAATATTTAAAAAGCCGCTTTGGCCGCTCTAGAATGTCCCAGTCAATCCATTATAATTAATAAATAAGAATAATAATTCAGAAGCTGCAAAGGCCTATCTAGACTGTTAAAGTCAACCCATAATAATTAATAATTAAGAAACTGCCTACCTAGAGTGTCCCAGTCAACCCATAATATATATAACAAATACCCTACTTAAGAAGCCGATGGTCCTATTGCAGTAGGACTTTCCCAGTCAACCAATAAAATTAATACAATTAAGAAATGCATGGGCCTATCTAGACAGTCCCAGTCAACCCATAATAAAGAAGAATAATACTTAAGAAGCCGTATGGCCTATCTAGACTCTGTCCCAGTCAACCAATAATACTATATATTAAAAATAATAATTAAGAAGCCACATTGATCCCTCTAGAATGTCCCAGTCAACTCAAAATAAATAAGAATAATACTTAAGAAGCCGCATGGTCCTTTTTAGACTGTCCCAGTCAACCAATAAAAATTAATAATTGAGAAGCCACATTGTCCCCTCTAGAATGTCCCAGTCAACCCATAAAAATTTAGAATTAAGAATAATTTTTAATAATAATTAATGTAATTAATGAATAGTATTTATAATTAAGAAGCCACATGGGCCTACCTAGACTGTCCCAGTCAACCAACAAAAATTAATAAATAGGAATAATAATTCAGAAGCCGCATGGGCCTATCTAGACTGTCCCAGTCAATCATAATTAATAATTAAGAATAAATTATTCTAATTATTAATTATTACGACAAATATTTGACAGTTCAGATAGGCACATGCGTGCTTGAATTATTATTCTTATTTATTAACTATTATGGATTGAATTCTAGAGGGGCCAATGCGACTTTTTAATTATTATTCTTAATTATTAATTATTGTTGGTTGACTGGGACAGTGTAGGTAGGCCCATGTGGCTTCTTAATTATAAATACTATTCATTAATTACATTAATTATTATTAAAATTTATTCTTAATTCTTATTTTTTATGGGTTGACTGGGACATTCTAGAGGGGCCAATGCGGCTTCTCAATTATTAATTTTTATTGGTCGACTGGGACAGTCTAAAAAGGACCATGCGGCTTCTTAAGTATTATTCTTATTTATAATGAGTTGACTGGGACATTCTAGAGGGATCCATGTGGCTTAATTATTATTTTTAATTACTAATTATTATTGGTTGACTGGGACAGTCTAGATTGGCCCATACAGCTTCTTAAGTATTATTTTTATTTATTATTATGGGTTGACTGGGACATTCTAGAGGGGCTCTTTACTGCTCCTTAATTTTTAATTTTCATTAGTTCACTGGGACAAATTCCACATGCGTGCTTGTGGTTATTCTGATTTATTGAGGCTGACTGGGATATCTAGAGGTCAATGCAGCCCTACATTACTATTCTGAATAATAATTAAGAAGCTGCATTAACCTCCCTAGAATGTCCCAGTCAACCCATAATAAATAAGAATAATACAAGAAGCCGTATGGTCCTTTTTAGACTGTCCCAGTCAACCAATAAAAATTAATAATTAAGAAGCCACATTGGCCCCTCTAGAATGTCCCAGTCAACCCATAATAAATAATAAATAGGCTTATGCTGCTTCTTAAGTATTATTCTTATCTAGACTGTCCCAGTCAACCAATAATAATATATATATAATTAATAATTAAGAAACCGCATTGACACCTCTAGAATGTCCCAGTCAACTCATAATAAATAAGAATAATACTTAAGAAGTCGGCATGGTCCTTTTTAGACTGTCCCAGTCAACCAATAAAATTAATAATTAAGAAGCCGCATTGGCCCCTCTAGAATGTCCCAGTCAACTCATAATAAATATCAAATAATAAATAAGAATAATACTTAAGAAGCCGCATGGGCCTATCTAGACTGTCCCAGTCAACCAATAATAATTAATAATTAAAAATAATAATTAAGAAGCCGCATTGACCCCTCTAGAATGTCCCAGTCAACTAATAATAAATAAGAATAATACTTGAGAAGCCGCATGGTCCTTTTTAGACTGTCCTAGTCAACCAATAAAAATTAATAATTAAGAAGCTGCATTGGCCCCTCTAGAATGTCCCAGTCAACCCATAATAAATATTAAATAAGAATGATATTTAAGAAGCTGCATGGGACTATCTAGACAACTTCACGCCTATTCTTATCCTCAAAGCCAAAAATCTACCTCCTCCTTGCTTTACGTTGCGCCCTCTTCAGCATATCTATGCTTTTTTTAATAAGAGTGCTACAATTGTAAACTATTCAAATACTGGCCTAACATATATATTATACGACATTATACAAAAACAAAATATATAATTAGTTTGCATCTGGCATTAATTTTCAATTTTTAACCCTAGGCCCTAGCTCTGGGTTCAAAATCTTACAATGGAAACAATGAAACAGCAACACTAAAGAATGTTACAGACTTACGGGTTACAATGCCAATAGTTTGTTGAAAATCGAAAAAAAAATATATTAAAAACTTCATAATATATATAGTTTTATTTTAATTTTTTATTTCTATTGAAGTTAAATCACTTAAATATACAAAAATATAAAAAATAATAAAAAAAAATATAAAAAAATCAAAAAAATCATGATTTATTTATAAAAAAAATCAAGTAAAAAAATCAGTTGATTTTTTTCATTTGATTTTTTTCGTGCCATCCCTGATTCTTAGTATAACTGACTGGGATAAAGAGTTTAAAGACCAAAACTGTTTTATTATAAGGGAACATTTTAAACAAATTTTAATGAATATTCAGTCAGTATGTTTTAAAGATAAACCCATTACGGTGACGAAGAGAAAACCTGTTTGGTGGAATAGAGAGATAAGAGATAAAATCAATGAAAAGCGTAGATGTTTTAAACTATTCAAGGGTAGTAATAGGGAAGATGATTTATAAAATTATATGAAAAATAGAAATGAACTTAACCAGTCAATAAGAAAGGCAAAGAGAGAGGCAGAAGTTAATTTAACAAGGAATAGTAATAAGGACCTGAAGAAGTTTTTAAGCTTTTATAAATTTAAAAGTAAGAATAGGACAATTGGTCCAATTAAAATTGATGAAAATTTAGTAAGTTCAGATAAGGAGTTGGTCAACATTTTCAATGCTTATTTTGCTTCAGTGTTTACTGAGGAAAGATTAGATAATAGTTCTTGTATGCATGTAGCAAATAGACTTGCAGAATTTGAATTTGACATAAAAGATATTAAGACATTAAGAATATAGAGACAGTAAGAAGCCACATGGGCCTATCGAGACTGTCCCAGTCAACCCACTAACCAAACATGCTCATGCAAATCCACAAAGCACCCTAGGGATTGTCAAATTACTGTAACTAAAATCTACCAATTTGGCTTAGTTATGCTAATGATATATATATATATATATATATATATATATATATATATATATATATATATATATATATATATATATATATATATATATATATATATATATATATATATATATATATATATATATATATATAATACCCAAACCATCCACATGCATTAATAACTAAGTTATGGTCACACATGCAATCTAACATTAATAACTACTATAACTAAAAACCCGCCAATTTGGCTTAGTCTAAATATATTATAAGATACCCAACCCATCCATATACCCATCCAACCTTCTTAAATGTTGTAATCGAGTCACACTCTCAACAACCTCCTGTAAAAGCCATTCAAAAATTTAGCAACTCTATTAGCTGAATGTATGCTTTCTTATATCAAGATGGCATGCTTTCTTCTGAATTTTCTTATATGCCCCTGGTCACCTGTCCATGTTCTCTACTATGAAAAATTTGTTGGTCTCTGTATTATCAGTAGATGTAAATATTTTGTAGACTTGTATCATGTCCCCTCTGAGAAATTGACTTTCCTAACTCCTTCAGCCTCCTCATAGCTCTTACCTCGAACCCAGAAATCATCCTTGTTGCTCCAACGTGCACTCTCTCTAGCATATCTAAGTCTCTTTCTTTAAATAAGGGCCCAAACTTGTGCACAATACTCTTATTACTGGCCTAACATAGCTATTATAGAGTTTACTTATTACTTCCTTGCTCTTGTAAACAACATTGATATTTATTATGCCCAGCATCTTATTAGCTTTATTCCTAGCTTCCAAACACTGATTAGCTACTTTCAAATTACTGCTTATAATCACACCAAAATCTTCTTTTTTGATCCACAGACTCAAGCCAATCCCCATCCATATCGTAGTTAAAACTTTTATTTGAGTAACCTAGGTAAAGAACCTTACACTTTTTACTATTAAAATTCATTTGCCACTTATCTGCTCACCCAAGAAGTTTATCAAGATCATTTTGAATCTTTATGCATCCTTCACTATTTTATGGATGGGACTACTTGGCCAGCAACAAAATGGATCTTCTTGGCCCATGGATAAAAAGGATTTTTGATCCAAGACTAAAAAACTTCTTGTTTTCGGTCCCAGCAATGAAAATTTGTCCAGGACTAAAAATTGGTCAGGACTACAAATTTGCCCACAACTAAAAACCCTAAATCGGAAACATTTAGTTTTATGTTCTAAATTTATCTAAACTATGTCTAAGTAAGTATTTAATCTACTTACCCTTCCCAATTTTGGGTTAACAAAGGGGTTTTTCAATAAACACTTACAGCTGAGATGGAAGAACAATATACAACTGTAAACTATAAACACAAGTTTTTAATA
>JABUQX010028881.1:27500-35000 GCA_015478945.1 Trachelipus rathkii
TATATATATATATATATATATATATATATATATATATATATATATATATATATATATATATATATATATATATATTAGATAATGAAAACTCTTCAAGCGGAAAATGGGAAGCTAAAAATATTATATTGTATACTGAAGATGAAGAAAATATTACACAGAGAAAAAGAAACGTGAGTATTATTTTTATTAGTATTAATGTTTTAAATGATTTTCATTTCAATTATAAATAAAAAGTAACTAATTAATTTTTAGCGGAGGATATATTTAATACTTTTTTGTGGGTTTGTAATATAATTTTGTGTAAAAGACAATATTTTGATATTCTGTTACTTGTAATACTTGAGTTATGGTATAAATTTTAATATATATATATATATATATATATATATATATATATATATATATATATATATATATATATATATATCTATTTTTGTATATATATACTCTATATATATATATACTATATACTATATATATATATATATATATATATATAGTGATGAATTAATCTGTTGTGTATAATTAATTAATTTATAATATTTTTTTGGATTTAATAGAGATTCAGAAAGAAATAAATAAATCGCTTTCGTGTACAGCATGTAGTAAACAAATTTACTAATACCAACAGACGAACGTTACTTGATGAAGTCACGCTTCTGAAACAATGATAAAATATAATGTCAACTCCCTTATATAGACAAAAGAAAACCGAGCGAGTTAAATATTTTATTCATTTGTTTTAGTTTTAACAAATTATATGTTTTTCCTTTTTAATTTTATTAAATTTACTATATATATATATATATATATATATATATATATATATATATATATATATATATATATATAAATATATATATATATATATATATAAATATATTTATTTTTCTACTATATAAATAAATATATATATATATATATATATATATATATATATATATATATATATATATATATATATATATATATATATTAGAAATACACAACTTTTTACAAAAAAGGTGACTTCAACAAAGATGATGAAGGCATGGACGAATACTGTCGGTGGTGTGCCAATGGTGGTGAACTGTTGCTTTGTGATAAATGTACAAATGGATTTTGCAAGGTAATATTGGTTGAATTTTTTTTTATGCTTATGTACGTATTTTATCCAGGGTTGCACTGGGTACCTCAACAGGAAGTTACCCAACCAGGTTGTTTTTTTTTTTTAACCAGAACAGAAAATTAGTAGAAAATCATGACGCAAGAGTCGAAAAGAAAGCCCCCCCCCCCTTTACCGTCCCCTTTATATCATTAAGTAAGAACTCATTGCAGTCAGAAAAATCCACCCTTGAGGTTTCATGAGACTGTGATGGACCCTCACTGTGGTATCTCGTCAATGTGGGGTTCATCCAATGGGCATAGCCCACAACCATACCCCCTCACAATACCTCGCCATTCACTCCTGTTATGCACCTTTCTTCTCACCTCTGCCAAACTCTCGTTCCTCTCCTTCAGTCATTCCTTTACTGACTCAATCCACTTTTTCTTCTGTCTCCCAGCATACTCACCACTATACATCCATTTAACCAACCAACTATTATCCATCATTTCCATATGACCAAACCATCTCAATGTACTCTCGCTTATTCACGCTTTTCTTCACACCATACAACGCCCTAATGCGTTTATTCCTCATTTTATCAATTCTTCTCACACCTAATATGCCCCCTAAGATTGTCCATCTGAACACGTTGTACATTGGATCTATACCTCTTATTTCAGATCAAAGTTGATTAAGCCAGTAATAGAATGAGAGTTGGCAGAGACGAAAAGAAAGGTTTATAGAAGTCAATGGCAGGGTTTTGTGAGGGGCGTATGGTGGTGGGCTTTGTCAGGAGGTGAACCTCACATTAACGAGTGAGGGTCCTTGGGGTCTTGCGAAGAACTAGGATGGATATTTTAGACACTGATGAGTTCTCACTTATGGGTATGGAGGGGTTGGTAACGGGGATGGCTGCTTTAATTTCGACTTTCGTTATGCTCATCTACTTACTTAGTTGTCCTATTTTCCATGTATGTTAAGCACCCCAACCCCACATTTAGTGGGAAGACAAGGGAGGATAAAGAAATATAAATATATATATATATATATATATAATATATATATATATATATATATATATATATATATAATATGATATATATATATATATATATATATATATATTATATATATATATTATTACAGGAATCAGAACTTTAAGGCCGTGCCTATCCCAATCTGGACGCCACCAAACGTGTCGGCTGCGAAACGTTGTGGCGCATGGGGGGCTTTTGGGATAGCTGGCTTAAAGTCTGATTTCCTGTAGTCCCCCATGTTAACCCTCTGAGAAGGGAATAAAGCACGTTAAAGCGAAAGTTCCCATATATATATATATATAATATATATATATATATATATAATATAATATATATCATATATAATATATATATATATATATATATATAGTTATATATATATAATATATATATATATATATAATATATTTAGGGGTGTACCGGAACTGAAATTTTTAGTTCCGGCCCGAACCGGAATTAGCTGCGGAATCACAAAAAAAATTCCGGCGGGAACCGGAATTTCTTATGAAATTTTCCTTTAACTTAAAGAAATGTAAAAAAAAAAGTATTTTATAATAATTTTTCAACATAAAATCTCATATTTAAGTAAACGCCACTTCATGAACATATGGAGAAATCATCTCGAAGGAATAATCTGGAAGTCCAAAATTTTCCCCATACTAAAAGGGAGAGGTCTTATATTTTTCAACAGGGGAAACCACAAAAGAGCAATATAGATCTAAGCCATGAGATCCGTGAGTTTTTGAGGAAGTTTTCTCCCCCCATAAAAATTTTGCATATCATGACACCCAATCACAGAAATAATGAATTTTATGCAATGAGTAACTAACTATTCAGTCACAGAAGAAGAAGGGATTCATAGAAATTATTGCCCATTTTCAACCAAAAATCTTATTCTGAGTAGAAAATATTTTGTAAGAAGATGTACCAACTTCATACAGGAAATTATGATCAGCAGTATTCGAGAAGTTATCTAAGACTGATCAGATATCTTTTACTATATATATATAGAGAGCTAAATAATTCAAACAAGTCATTTATTTCTTTTAACTGCACTCTGGCTTACCAGCTGAGTTAAAAAAAATGGACTGTGTTACTCCATTGTAAGTATTTCCCAGGTTCTCATTCTGGAATTAAAATCACTACGAGTTTTGAAATTATGATGAATAAATTATGTTGGTCGTGATCGCCGTAAACGACCTTCTAACTTTCGGGCGAAATTGTATGAATCGTATGGGTAAATGGAATGTCAAGAGATAAATTTGAGGAGAAGAGGAAGAGAGGTGATGGATGTATTTAGAAAGGCAAATTTGATTTGCTCGCTGTGAACTGAAACAAAGAATGAAAGGAAACGGTTAAATTGAGTGGTGTGATGTGAAATGTGTGCGTGCTGGTGTGGAAGAGAATGAGAGAGGGAGAGAAGGAGTTGCAATTTTGATGAGTGACCTGTGGTACATAAGCTATGGTAGACTTTGTGTGTGTGCTCCTAGAATCTAATGTTAAATTAGAGTTTGTAAAGGTCACGGTGTGTGTGGTTTGACGTATGGTCCATCTGAGGGAAAACGTTGAGAGAGTAAACGATTGTTTGGGATAATTTGAATGTGTTCTGGATGGGTGAGTAGAGCTTCAATTGAATTAGTGTTGGGGGACCTGATGGTTGGATAGGTGATCAAAAAAGGGATGGTATAACAGGTTGGTTTTGGGGTGGGGGGAGAAATGAGGAATGGTAGGAAGGTGATTGTTTTCTGTGAAGAGAGAGGTATGTGTGTAAGTAATACTTTCTTAAACACAAGAAGTATCCATAGGTTACTAGAGTTGGGTGTAGTTAGGATGGTCTCGAAGTGAAAGAGTATGATTGATTGTGTTGTGAGAAGGAGGAATGGTTGAAGTATGTGTTGGATGGTAAATCAGTGAGGGGTTAGGAATGGGAATTATCAGATCATTATGTGTTCTATGTAAAATTAAGTAGTGCGGGCTTGGATGGAGAGGAATGGTGATACGAAAGGCAAGTAGGTTAAAATTTAAGAGTGAGAAGTTAAGGAAAAAAGGAATAAGGATAAGTATTAAGAGCGCTCGCTAGTAAATTGGTTTGACTGTGAACAAGTTGATACTGAACAAATCTGGGGGCAAATGAAGAAGCAATTGTTATCAGTGCAAAGGAAGTGTGTGGGTGTATATATAAGTAGGAAGTAAGAATGTTAACAGCGAATGGTGGAATGAAAGAGGTGATGAAAAGCGGTTAAAGGTAAAAATATATATATATATGTACTAAAAGCAAATGATGAAAGTTTCAAAAGAAAGATGCTTGGAATTAAATATAAGGAGAAAAAAGAAATACTTAAAAGTGAAATACGTAGGGAAAACAAGAGGTAAATGAACAGTTTTTGAAGGAGGATGAATGAGGACTTACAAGGAAATAGAAGCTCTTCTGAAGAAGCGCGAAAGGTTAAGAATGAGAATAAGGGGAATCCTCATAGAATAATGAAGGATGGGTGCTTTTTTGTAACTGAATGAAATGGATGTGAGGGGAGTGTGGAAAGGAACACTTCGAAAATCCTGCACAATTTAAAGTAATGATTGAGGTGGTTAGTGAATGTGTAGTGGTTTTGATGGTGCAAGAAGAATAGGTATTTTGGGGGTACGAGGTTATTAGTAAGGAGGAGGTAATGGGTAGGGTGAGAAAGTTGAAGAATTGTAAATCTGCAAGTATAGATGAATTTACTAGTGAAATGATCAGAGCGGAGCGAGATGGTGATTGATTGGATTTGGAATTGTGTAATAAAGCGAATAAGGAGACCTATATAATAACCCAATGAAAGAATTTATTTTCCCATATCTTATAAAAGCTCCTTAATAACGCTAATAATTATAGTGGAATAAGTTTATTGAGTGCTGTAGGGAAGGTATATGCTGGTATTTTGGTCGAAAGAGTGCGTCTAGTGACTGAGGGACTGGATTGGTGAAAGAACAAGGTGCGTTTCGGAGTGTAGAGGATGTGTGGATCAAAATCTTTACATTGAAACAAATGATTGGAGAAAATGAGGAGAAGAAGAATAATTGTATTTAGGTTTTATGGAATATACAACAGGCGTAATGATAGAGTTCATAGGAATCTTTATGCAGTATTAGTGAAATATATATGGTGTTGGTGGTGAGGCTTCTGAATGGAATCAAAAGTAGTATGACGATAGTGAAGCGTGTGTAAGAATAAATGGTGTCAATGGTGATTGGTTTTAGGATTAATAGCTGAGTGAGACAGGGTTGTGTTATGTCTCCTTGGTTATTCAATTTGTATATAGATGGTGTTATGAAAGAATTATAGGTGTGGATGGCAGGAAAATGGTGTTAGAATGATGGGAGAATGGAAGGAGTGGAAGGGTGCCCTACCTATTATGCGGATGATTTGTTCTGTGTGGCGAGTCTGAAGACAGTTTGAGAAGGATTGGTGAAGAAGATTTGGCAGGTGTTGTAAAAGGGGGTCTGATAGTAAACGAAGATATAGTAATTGTTATGGTTGTGAGTGAGGACATGTCCCTCAGTGTGAATGTTATGTAGAGATGAAGCAGCTGGAGCACGTTCTGAGTTTAAATATTTAGAGTGTATATTTTTGGATGAGAAGGGAACGGATGATGCAAGAGTGTAGTAGGAAAAGTTGTGAATTGGCAGGAAGGTGGCTGGTGCAATTAAATCGTTGGGAATGTAAAGGGACTAAGTCTTGAGTGCGCTAGGGTCTTACATGAGGGTATGTTGTTACTGTGTTATTGTATGGTAGTGAGACAATGGTCTGGAATAAGAAGTAAGATCTAAAGTTCAAATGTGGTTCAGAAGATGGACAATCTTTAGGGCATGCTAGGTGTGAAAAGATTAATAAAAGTTGAGGATGAACGTTTAGAGAGTTGTGTGGTGTGAATGAAAGGGGTAAATGAAGAGAATAAATGAAAATATGTTTGAGATGGTTTGGTCATGTGGAAAGGATGAATGAAATCGGTTGGTTAAGCGGATGTAATAGTGGTGAGTGTGTTGGGGATAACCGAGCCGCTGGGAGACCGAAGAAGAAAAGTGGATTGAGTCCGTAAAGGATTCTGGAGGAGAAAATTGTGAGTTTGGCAGAGGCGAAATAAAAGTGGCATGATAGGAGAGAATGGCGGGGGGTTGTAAGGGGCAGTGGCTTGTGGTCCACCCTGGGCCAGGGGATGAACCCTTACATTGACGATTTACCCAATAGTGAGGGTCCGTCGCGGTCCCATGATGCTCTAG
Organism: Trachelipus rathkii; assembly: GCA_015478945.1. Classification (NCBI taxonomy): domain Eukaryota; kingdom Metazoa; phylum Arthropoda; class Malacostraca; order Isopoda; family Trachelipodidae; genus Trachelipus; species Trachelipus rathkii. Next base: position 33,882 of record JABUQX010028881.1, read on the forward strand.
GGTGATTTTCTGTCTGTGACGAGCTCCTCACTAATTAATGGTACATGAGGGGGCGGTAAGGCTGGGCTTTTTTTCGACGTTTGTCACGTTCTCCTACTGCCTTTTTCTTTCCGATGCTGTAGCGCACCTTACCTCCGCAAATCTTGGGGCAAAGAGGAAGCTGAAGAAAGAAAAGAAGAATTAGGAACTTCCTCCTAACAAAATGCATTTGATCCTTCGAGATGGAGCATATAACATGAAACTTGGAACTGATTTAGTAGAGAAGTTTTATTTTTGTTTTACATTCCATAAAATTCAATTGTATAAGTATGCCTTAAGGTTCTCAAAGAACAGTGTGTTTAATAAAGAATGTAGGAATAATTGTACACATTTCAATCATTCCAGTTTTTAAGCTGTTAAATGAACTTAAAATACAAAGAGACTTGGATTCATATCTTGCAAGCTCACTTATGTCAATTCAAGATGTTAAGACAAGGTGGAATAGCACATATATTTTTGATTCTAGAAAGAATTGAATGTTTGAAAAGACCTCTTCAAGTTTATATTTAAGCTTTGACTGCTAATAAATGGCAAATACTTGAAAAAATTCTAAGAGTTTTGCAACCATTCCTCATGGTTATGGAAACTATAAGGCAAAATCAATTATATCGTCAATTATTCTCCATATTTGGGCTCTCGCAGCATATCTCTCAGATTCTGAGGATGACAACAGAGTTCAGACTTTTAAAGAAGAGCTGAAGAAGGCATTAGAGTTTACAAGATTATGAATAAAAAGGAAGAGAAAGGAACAATAGACATATATCAAAGCAAGATAATTTTTTTAAGTACTGTAGTAGACCCAAAATACTGACTGACTTTATTTTCTAATGAAATAAGAGAATTTAGTAGTAAAAAATGGATGCTTAAAGAAATATGCAAATAGATTGAAGGAGAAATGATAATAGTAGTTAGCAGTACAGAAGAAAGGTTAGGCGATGAGGCATCCATCTCATTTTCAAGAAACTAAGCATTATCTACAAATAAAACTTAGATTCAAAGTACTCAAAATCATAGGAGCATTAAGAAAGAAATTACTGCAAAGTTACTTAGTTTTTATAAGTTTGAAGAAAGGGAAAGTGA
>JABUQX010028881.1:37500-50689 GCA_015478945.1 Trachelipus rathkii
ATGCGAAAAATTGTCTATTATGAAATATTTTATTTCATTTAAAGTTTTAATTTTTCCACATATATTATACCACTTTTATTTTAAGTATTTCACGTCTTATGGTACCACTTTTATTTTTAAGTTTGTCACGTCTTGTGGTACCACTTACAACTTATGGTACCTACACTTTTTATTTAAGTTTTAGGTTTTAACTTTTCAAACTTTCAAATGTTTTCTAATTTCATAAATATTTTCTCGTTTCATTTTTCACTTTATTCAATAATAGTTTTTCCACCTTTATATTGTCAACTTTGTTTTTTATTTTCCAAATTTTAATTTTCCCGTTTGTTTCTTTATTTTTTAAAATTTCCAATTTTACAGTCAGTCTTTATTTTCCAATTTCCTATTTCTTTTCAAATCTATGTAGTACCACAGATACTACAATCATTTTCTAGGTGTACCACACCGTTGGATTTAGTCGGTACCGAAGTACCAAGATTTATAAACCAGCTGCCTTAAAGATTACAGCCACAGGACAATATGGAAGACATCCACAGGAAAAAAAAATCTTCATACAAAATATATGTAGCTCCAAATGGAAAATCCGGCTCCAAAAAAAAACTGGAACGAGCCAAAATTAAACAAATCACAATATGATGATGACAAGAATAGAGAAAAAAATTAAATAAAAAGTTACATAATTCCTAACCTGACAACAAGAGTAAATAAATATAAGCAATTAAAATATAAGTTAAATAATCATTAATCATTAACATTAACACTAATTATCATTAACATAATCAATCAATTAAAATCTAAAATTTTAATGCAAAAACTTCAAAAGTTCAACCATTTAAATTTAAAATTATCATAAGAAACAAACAAAATAATCCTAATTAAATAATTGAGTCAAATAAATCAAATCAAAAATAAAAACAAACAATCAACATAAGACCTACCTGGCCAATGGTGCTGACCAGTTTTTTTTCACACCTCTACTTCTACTTCTTCTATCACGATCAACTAGACTACCGGTGACCCAAACTAGAAGCATCCACTACTTGGCGTCAAACCTTCAAAATTAAATAAAATCTACTAAGACCAATAATAATAAAAATAATGGAATAAATAAAGTAATAGGAAAAATATTTACCCGTATCCACCAGAAAAGGATTTCAGAATCCCCAAGAAAAGGGATTTCCCAGAACCATCATCAATCGATATTAAAAATCATCTACAGGATACCACAGGAAACCATCACAACTAACTTGTCCACAACCTCCACCTAGCTTCACTTCAAACCTACTTCAGACTCTTAAACAGACATATTAATTAATAATTCCTACGGAAGAAAAAATAGATACATGAAAAATCGATTAATCACACTCATCTACAATCATTCACAATCGTTTCATTCAAACGTGAAAGAGTGATGGATGCCGCGAAACTAGGAAGACCAAGGGAAAGAGAACTGAAAAACTACTCGTTGGCGTCAGAACACCCATCACTCACAGCAACACAATTATTCTCCCCCTTCGTAACACTTTCATACATGACAAAATTAAAAAAATACCCCCCAAAGAATATAAAATATACATCATATGGTACCTATACAATATGATACAAACCCACTAAGGGCAGCTCACTACATCCCTCCCACCTAAGTTTGTATCATATTTACCCCAACAATCCTATCCATCTATAACGCCGTTGTCATCACCCAACCATACTCTTCTACAACTCCTCTACTCCTAGTAAATGGTTTCTCATATTCCTTCACTTGTTCACTGGGTTTCTTCCCACCTTCATTTCCCGTTTCCGTTTCCCGAATTGTTAATTCTTACCTGATTTTGTACAGTGTTCACCCCTACCTCATTCACATTTACATTCCTATTCAGTCCAACAGCCTGACCACTAACCGGTTGAACCGGACCACTAACACCAGTACCAAGACCTAGCACACCAGGATTAATCTGACCTGTCCCTCCTGGTTGCCTCACACTCCAACACATTCCAGCCACATGCCCTATCTTCCCACATGTCGTACAAGTATTTCTAGGGGACCTACACATTCTAGAAAAATGTCCCTCGATACCACAGTTCCCACATACCGGTTGCCTCGCTCTTACACCCTGAGGACAATCACGCACCCAATGATCCACACCTCCGCATCTCCTACAACCAGCCCTTTGCGGGTCCGTACAGTTCATGGCCAAATGACCCACTTGCCCACAGCTAAAACAAGCACCAGTTGCCCATCTACATTCTGATATCATATGGCCCATCTTCCCACAACAAAAGCACTTCACATCCCTATTCGCACTCACATTTTCTTGGTTTCCACGACCTCTAATCCCTTGACCCTGATTATACCTTTGACCTTGGTTATAACCATCATTCCCTCTCACATTCACATTTCCACCAACTTGACGACCAGCAAAATTACCCACACCTCCTACATTCACCTGTCTTTCCTCATCTCCAAAACCACCATAAAAATCTTCCAAAAACTTCACCATTACTTCATAAGGGTTAGCTTTCAGTGCGTCCCTATATGATTTATACTGAGGGGGTGGTGAAGCCCTTTCATTCGTATATCTTTCCCTACCACTGTACACCTCACGTCGTTCATTCTCCTCTCGCTCGCCTTCAAACTCCCCTATCTTCTACAATTTTCCAAAAACATCTTCCCAAGTTCAATGTGCTCCCGCCCATTCTCATTTTCTCTTTCCTCGGCAAATTCCATATTCAAGCCACTGAGGTTCGGAACCGCTCTCCTCCAAAAACTTTCGTTCAACTAATCTCTTATCCCGTCCACTCATCATCCCCAAAATTCTTTCTCGCCAAGTTTCAATCGGTGCGCATACATTATCGAATTCCTTCAACTCTTTCACGCCTAGCTTTATCAACAATTCATTCACCTTTCACTATACTCACTCCCGCTTTTCACTCGGCACAAACCTGGTCCATTAATCCTCTGTTCTGTTACCACTTCATTACTTTTGGGGTTCACCCACACTAAACAGCCTTGTAAAATCTAACATCCGCCCCTCCAAAAACTCGCCAACTCTTTCACCAAAACCAGTTATTCTCATCAAAACTTTCTCCCTACAATAACCCTCATATTCCCTAAAGAACTCCTCAACCTCTTTCGTCCCATACACATTAAACTTATTAATTTTTGGAATATCCCGAATTAGCACACTCCTTTTCACTCTACGCTCAGACTCAGAACCCGATCCTGTCTCATTCCCCTCAAACACATTCACTTCACCTTCCGAACTACTATATAATGAGTCTATACTCTTACTTTTCATTCTTCTTTCATGCCTCCTGTTCTTAGAAGTCTTCTTCTTCTTCTTTTTATCCTTTTTCTCATTCTTCCCATTCTTCTCATTTTGCTCAATCTTCCATTTTCCCATTCCAACCACCTTATTTACTCCTTCTCTCCAATTTCCCATCCCCTTTCTCCTCAGCACAATCACTTAACTCATCATCCTTGTACATCTCTTTTTCATCATCTTTGGTCTTCACTCTCTCGTCCTTCTTTTCCACTTTCCCATTCCTCTTTTACATTTATACCTTTGGAGTTAGAGGTCACCCCTTGTTTGGGTTGCCATTCATTCCGTTCCCTCCAATCCCATCAGCAAACCTTTATTCATCATTTCCTCCATTTTTGCAGCCATTTTCTCTTCCATTCCTCTTCCATTGTTTCTGCCATCTCTCTCATTCCCTCTGTTAAATCTCTCACCTTCTCAATCAAGTCTTCAATTCTCTTTCTTTTCTTTCAAAAATTTCTACCTTCTCAACTCCGCCCGCAACTCCTCATTCGTAGCCATGTTTACTTTACACTAGCAACTTACTTACTATATATTCTACTTACACACTTTTATTACTACTTTTAGGCTTATTATACACTACGTCCGCCCTACTATCCTTCGAAGACAGCCCCACGTTGGGCGCCACAAATATGTAGCAGATTTTACTGAAAAAAACTAACTACAATAACTTGAATTATGAAGGAGTGAGGCTGCCTTCCAGGATGGATATTGGGGATACAAAAAAAAGACACATACACCTTAATTTATTAAATAGCGGTCCACACCAATTATGTTTGTCATAAAATTATACACAATACACAGATACAAAAAAAAATTTATAAGGTATTCCGAATACTACTTAATTACAAAGAAAACACGGTAATCCAATACAGATACCACCTACACCGATACCACTAATACACACGTTATTCCAATAATACTATACTACCACACCTACTAATTCCACCACCAGGTATTACAATATACCATATATTACAAACCACACCTATACCTACAACATCTACAACATATAATATTTATAAAAAAATAAAATAAATGATAATCAATAATAAAATGTAAAAATTTTATGCGAAATAAATGTCAATTTTGAATTAGTCAAAGATGGTACCACTTTATTGTTTTTGAAATACCACTTTAATGTCACGAATTATGGTACCTACACTATTTATGGTACCAATCCTTTTACAGTTTAACTTTTTAAATGTTTTTCTAGTTTTAATTATCACTCAATTTATTTAAGTTTTATTTATTTAAGTTTTTTTTCAAACTTTCAAATGTTTTTCCATTTGTCAAAATAAATGTTTTTCTAATTTTCAAATTTTCAAAATAAATGTTTTTCTAATTTTCAATACTTTATTTCTTTCTTTAATACTTTTACGTTTCAAATTTGTCTTTTCCACTTTTTTCAAAAATAGTTTTTCCCTTTTATTTTGTCAACTTTCTTTTCTTTCAATTATTGGATCTTTTTCTGTTTGAAGTCTTTCATTTTTTTTTTCTACATATAATTTTATACTTTAATTTCCAATTTTACTGTCAATCTTTAGGTGTACCGCACCAGTACACAATTACGTTTTAGGTGTACCACACCGTTGGATGAAATTGGTACCCAAGTACCAAACTCGTCGGTAACCAGCAGCCACAGGACAATATGGATGGAGACCAAAAATAAGTTGAAGCTCCGGAAAAAACGAGGTCCAAAAAAAATCCAAAACGGACGCAAGACCAGCCAAAGGAAAAAAAACTGGAATGCAAAAAAAATTAACAAATTCTAACATGACATATAATATATAAAAATGAAAATAAAAAGTTATATAATAATGAAACAAAAATCCTAACCTTGTAGTGAAATGAACTATATAAGTAATTAAAATATAATAAATTAAACAATTAAACAAGGTAAATTTCTATTAAAATGCAGCATTGACATCTTAAATCAGTCAAAATTAAATTAACATTACAAAATAATCTTACGTAAAAAAAATCAATTATTATTAAAAAATGTATCATAAGAATAAAAAAAATAAAAATACAAATAACCAAAATAAATAAATCCTACCTGGCCAATGGTGTTGACCAGTTTTTTGTTACTACTTCTTCCTCTACGGTCCCACAGACAGCATCAGACCTTCACCAAAAGAAATGAGCGACGGTATACACTACCAAACTGCAAATTTAAAATAAAAACAACATTCTATTACCTTACTACTCATAAAAAACTAGAAATACTGAAATAAAAAATGAGAATATTAATAATAGAATAATAGCCATAATAGTATTAATCATAAATTCCATTAATCATTAAAATAAATTAATAATACGACAAATCATAAGTCCCTTACCACAAAAGGAATTCCACAACACAAAAGAACAGGTTCCGAAGCAGAAAAGTTGAAAGAACCACAAAAACTTCACTAGACCATCTTCTATTGCTATCATTCAGCATTCAGTATCCACAGTTCCAGTTCGATACCATACAACACATCAAATCACAGAATCAAATCAAATCAAATCAAATCAGTTTAAATAATTAAATAATTCCTATGGGAAGACAAAATTTATATACATGAAAAAAATTGATTAACTAACACTCATCTACAATCATTCACAATCGTTTCATTCAAACGTGAAAGAGTGATGGATGCCGCGAAACTAGGAAGACCAAGGAAATGAGAACTGAAGAACTACTCGTTGGCGTCAGAACACCCATCACTCACAGCAACACAATTATTCTCCCCCTTCATAACACTCTCATACACGACAAAAGTAAAAAAATACCCCCCAAAGAATATAAAATATACATCATATGGTACCTATGAAATATGATACAAAACCACTAAGGGCAGCTCACTACAATCTCATTCACCTTCAAAGGAATCACACCATCGTAACCTCATCGTAGGGAACCTCATCGTAAAAACTGAAGAGACAGTCATCAAGGAGCAAAGATAATTCAAATTTGCAGTCTGTGAAAGAGGAGATGAGGCTCTACGAAAACATGAGATGCTGCCTACAGAAGAGAATTCTTTCATGTGGTGGCATGAAAATGGGCCAATGTTTTCATTATTATCAGTGCTTGCAGGCAAATAATTATCAGCACCTCTTTCATCAGTCGAGAGAGAGCGTATTTATAGTGTAGGTTAGGTAGGAATGTAAACACCCCAAAAAGGAACAGTCTCTCGCCAGATACTAGTGAAAGCTTAATGTTTTTGCATCACAATTTGTGAATTTTTGAATTTGAGTATTGAATGAATATCTATCTTTAAAGGAGTATTTTATATTGTCAATGGTTTGAGTAAAAGCGTTTTTTTATTTTAACTTTTTGGCTGATTAATTGAGTCTCTTCTTTTCTTATTTTATTCTTTATATTGTATCTAGTTAAAGAATCTTCTTGTAAATTGTAATTTCATGTTAAAACATAAAAGCTAGTAGCTAAACTTTGTTAATACTTACTTGAAAATGGAAATGGAATATTTTTTAAATAAACACAAACATAAAAAAGTTATTAATATTATATTTGCAATTATTATTCCTTAAAAGTACTATTTTAATTTAATAAAATAAATATACTTGGGCACAACCAAATATGAAATATAAATGACTAAGTATTGTTTGTACAGGGAATGCAATCTTGAGTTGCCTAGCAGTGCACAAATGTTCTATCTTATTACTGTGTATTTATTATATTAATTAAAGTATCGGTATCGGTATCGACACCTAAAAAAATAGAGTATCGGTATCGGTATCGGTATCGGTATCGGCCTCTTTTCTGGTATCGGTACATCCCTAATTATTATCATCATAAGATTTTATTCCCAATATTAATAATTAATAACTATTATTGCTGCTATGTGTGTATTTATTTTATTTTTCATAAAATCATTTATTCATTTATTGTATTATTGTATTGTATTATTCTTTGTAACTTAACAAAATAGGTTGTATGGTCAGAATTATGGCCCGAGGTCAAATATATTTTAGAAAATGGAAAGGGAGACAAAACTGAATTAGAATCCAAAGCAGATAATATAATTTTGTTTCATTCCACTAATTACTAAGTTCATTCCACTATAGTATAAAATTTATTTCTCATTATAGGTGTAGCCAAACTTTATGCCTACTGGATCGTTACAAACTACAGAGAATCTTATAATATTTTCGCTTGCAATGGAATTCTGTTTAATCATGAAAGTCCTCGAAGAGGAGAGACCTTCGTTACTAGGAAGATTACGCGATCCGTTGCAAAAATACATTTAGGTCTTCTTCAGTCTTTCGAACTTGGTAATTTGGATGCCAAGCGTGATTGGGGGCATGCAAAGGATTATGTCGTGGTGTGTATGAGTTGATTTGAGTTTTTTTTTTAAATTATTTTTAAGTGTTTATAGAAGATATATATATATATATATTATATATATATATATATATATATATATATATATATATATATATATATATATACTATATATATTATAATATATATATATATATATACGAGCGGACGTTCTTTCTACTCGCTCCTCCAAATTAATTCAGCAGTTACCGTTTTTTGGTTTTGTGAATTATTCAGATAGAAGCCATGTACTTTCGTGATTTATCGTTTATGTGTGTGATGTAAAGCTATTTTTACGATTTGCTTATGCTGAAGTATGAAATAGTGATGTTAAATAAGCCTGGTGTACTTCAAGACTTCAGAGTGTGAGGTTACTTATTTCGTTCGCGTAATCAATCACAGACATTTAACGTGGCTTTCGTTTATTTCGTTTATGTGGTTAAGTGATTTTCATTAGCAAATTGGTCTGACATTTTTGAAGGATACATTATAAATCAGCAGCTTCTTGAAAATCGTTTAATTATTCAATCTGAATTAGAGAGAACTGCTTTAAATGAAGAAAAAAGTAAAACATTAATAAGGAGGATATGAGGTTCAAATGTTAAAAATAACATATTAAATATTGTTAGCATCAGAAACTTTCGCAGCTTAAACAGATTGTTAGCATCAGAAACTTGCGAGCTAAAACAGGGAAGCAGTGAAGTTGGTCTCGAGTGCTATCGTATTTGACCTTTATCACACCAAATTCTCCGTGGTCTTTCATCAAATTCGAAGTGTTTGATATGCGTAATAACCATTGAAAATGTTATAAAATTTAACTATTGAAGAGTTACATATAAATATTTATTATAATTTTACAAATTGATGAAAAATAAGGATTAATTTCTAATATTGTTTATTCATCGTAAATTTAAATATTAAGATTAGAACGGCGCTTTTTAAAAGCAAAAAGGATCTAGCTACATCCATATAATTTAGGCTCCGTAACCCTTTTTTAATGTATTGCTTTTAAGTTTTTAATTTTAAATTTCATAGTAAATAAAATATAAATGTTTTGAAAGTTTAGGACTGATGCTAGATTCGTAACTAAGTTTATACGGTTGAATTGTGTCATCTTCTAATAGGAATACGAAATTTATTTTCATGAAACCGTTTTAAAACAAGATTTAATAGTTAAATAAAGTTTTGGGGGGGTAAGTTTTAAAGAGGAGGAAGGGGAGAGGGAGGAGGAGAGTAGTGGGAATAGATATAAATTGATAGAGTATAAAAATTATCCTTTATATTTTTATATGTTTTTATATTTATATACATTTATATTTTTTTATTACTAATTGTTTATTAAAAATATATATAAATTTTGGTGAAGCGGGTGGTGGCCTTAGGTGTTGGGAAGTGCCCAGGGTGGGGAGTCCCACAAAACGTGGAACATAGTTAAAATAAATGAACAAAATGAAATAGATATATGAAGAAGTATAAATATGGGGAGGAGAGAGGTAATAAGGGTGGGATTGTATGAACGTGAAGAGGGGTAGAAGAGATTTGAAGAGGCGAGAAGTGGGGTTAATGTTTGGAAGAATAAAGTACCTTGTTGATTACCTTTTGTATTGTAACAAATATGTTTGACTGTCAAAATACCAAGGGTAATATATGTTACATTTACTGTTTGTAACCTTTTAAAATTTAAGAGGAAAGAGGTGTGGGATAAGGTAAGGTTGTGCAGCCAGGTGAGTTCGAGGATAATGTGGGTAAAAGTGAAATTCGGGGGGAAATGTGGGTTTTTATATGCGCATATGCACCAGTGAATGGAGCACGATGGAGGAGGAGAGAGAAAGATTTTGGAATGAGTTGAATGAGTGTTGGGAAAGTTTCGGGTAAATGATAAAATTTGTCTATGGAGATTTGAATGCAGGAGTGGGAAGGGAAGGGGGTGGGAAGAATAATAGGCCATTTGGGGTAGGAAGAGGAATGTTATATTGAGAAAAGTCTGTTAGAGTTGGTAGTGTTGAAAGAAAGAAATGATAGTGGGGAATCCGTCTGGTTCAAAAAAATGATTAATCATAAGTATACATGGAAGAGTGAGAATACGGGGGGGAGGGCGGTACTGGATTATGGTGTGTGTAAATGGGAAGGATAGAGGCAGATTACTAGACTGTAAATGTATTTAGAGGGGCGGGAGGGGGATATCGGATCACTATTGTGGTTGCTAGGTTAAGGGTTGGGGAGGAGAGGTGACGATTAGGGAATAGGGAGAAAGAGGAGAGTAGAGGTGGATAAAGGTTGGAAAAATTGAGGAGAGCAGTTGTGTAAGAGGGAGTTTTAGGAGGGTATGGAAGATAAGGTGAGAGACGTGAGAGGGACGGGAATTGGGGAGGGTGCGAGGGGGAGTTGGGATGAGATTTAAAGAGGCAGTATGGGAAGAGGCTAGAAGGGTATGTGGGAGTAAAAAAGGGTGGGTGTAAGCAGAACAAGGGAGTGAATGGTGGAGTGAGAGAGTGAAGAGGAGGTGGTGAAAAGGAAAAAGGAGGCCTTATGTGAAGATGGTTTGGGAAGTAGACGAGAGGAAGCTGGGAGGAATATAAACGAAGGGTTTTAATGAGTGGAAGCAAAGAGGGCGGTGGATGAGGGCGAAGAGAAGAGCAAAAAGATGAATGGTGTAGAAAGGTGACGGAAGATTTTGAATCGGGAAGCAAGATGTTCTGGGGAAAGGTAAATAAAAAAAGGAAAAAGAAGGAGGGGTTTGGGGAGAGGATTAAGGGAGGAGATGGGAGGGAATAGGAAGGAGAGGATAGGGTGAGGAAGAGGTGGGGGGTGTATTTTGATTATTAAATGAGGTGGGTGGGGGAGGGGAGGACAGATTTGCCAAGAGGTGAGGATGGGGAGTGGATTGGGGAGGGAGGGGGAGGATGAAATACAAATGGAGAAAATTATTAGGCCTTGAATAAAGAAAAAAGGGAAGTCCGCAGGTCTGGATGGGGTGATGATGGAAATGTTAGCAGAAGGGAAGGTATAGGGGGTGGAGGGAATGGCTGTTACTAGGTAAATAATCCCTCACCTTTGGAGAAGTGGTGGAGGTACCACAGGATTGGGAGAATGGTTGTTTGGTTCCCCCTGTATGAATGGGAAAGGGATAGGATGGATTGTGGGAATTAATAGAGGTATATGTCTTTTAAATGTGGTAGGGAAAGTATATATATACTGAATGAGAGAGTTAGATGGTTAACGGAGGGAGTATGGGGGAGAACAAGGAGGATTTAGGGAAGGAAGAGGGTGTGTTGACCAAGTGTTTACACTAAAGATGCTTGTGGAGAAAAGTATAGAGAGGAAAGGGAAAGTGTATGGGTGTTTTTGAGATTTAGAGAAAGCATATCAAAACAAGAAAAGTGGAGAAATGTCAAGCCTGTACGAGGAAATTTGAGTGGGGTAAATTAGGTTTAAAAGGTATCAGGCGTTTATACCGTAAATGAGTAAGAATCTGTGTGTGAGAAGTGTTAGGAGGGGAGAGTGAGATGTTGGGGTGGTGAGAGGACTGAAGGCAGGGGTGTGTAATGTCCGCCGTGGCTATTCAATTTGTTTAGGGAGGGAGTTTTTGCAGAGGAATGGTGAGGGAGGGGAGGGGGTTGGAATTGACAAATGGGAATGATATAGAAGGAAAGTGAACATGATACTGTTTGCGGACGATACTGCCCTAGTGGCGAAGAACGCGAAAGGGCTTGAGGTGTTTGGTGAGGGAGTTTGAGAAAATGTGTTGTGTGGACACAAGGGGCTTAAAATAAATCCGGGTAAGAGTTAAAGTGTCAGTGTTTGAGGAGGAGGAAAGAGAGGCGGGGGGAGGGTTTAGAGGTTCGAGTGGGGGGTGTAGTTTTTGGAAAAGTAAGAGATTTTTTAGAATATTAAGCGGATGGATTTTGGATAACGGGGAGAGGAAGGGAATAGAAGGAGAGATCACGAGACAAATAGAGTAGTAGAGAGAAGGAAATAGAGAGATGTTTTGAGTGGTCTGAAAGAAGAAGTATGCGTGAATAGGGGGGAGTGTAAATCACAGAAAGTTAAGATAAGTATGTGTTAAAACCATTTGTGTACCGAGCGGTGTTGTATATGGGGTGTGAACAACAGTGGCGGGGTTGAATGCCAGGTCCCAGGGAAGAAGAGAGTATGGATAGTGATTATGAGATGAAGGGGTTGGAAGCGGTGTGTGGTGTAAGTAGAAGAAGGGAGAGGAGATTAGAAAGGTTGAGGAGAGATGTGATTTGGGAGAATGGGTGTGCGTGTTAAAAGCCGGAGAAAGAGGTAATGTTTAAGATGGTACCTGGCATCTGGTGAGAATGAAGGAACTAGAGAAGTGATTAGGAAGAGTTTGGAGGGCGGAGGGATGGTAAGAGAGGAAAGGGGGAGACCAAGCTAAGGGTGGATGGATGGAATAAAGGAGATGCTGGAGGTTAGGTAGGGATCGAGGGAAAAGAGGGTAGGGTTTGTGGCGAGGGATAGAGTGAGGGTGGAGGAGGTGGGTGTAGGGCAGATGAGGGGAGGGGTGAGTGGGAGAGGCTGTACGTACCACTACCAGTTAGATGAGCATTCGAGATGATCGTCATAATAAAAATAAATAAAATATGAGATATATATATATATATATATATATACTATATATATATATATACTATATATATATTATATACTATATATATTTAGTATATATAGTATATAGTATTTATATATTATATAATATATATATATATATATCTATATCATTTAACATCATCATCATCATCATCATCATCATCATCATCATCATTATTCTTCTTCTTTCCCCAAGACTGGGAATATGGTGCGTGACATGCACCAGAAACAGAAAAGTAGTAGAAGAATATGACACAAGTCGAAAAGAAAGCCTAGCCTTACCGCCCCCTTTATAACTATTAGTGAGAACTCGTCGCAGTCAGAAAATCCACCCTACAGTTTCACTGGACCGTGACGGACCCTCACTATGGCATCTCGTCAATGTGGGGTTCATCTTTTGGCCAAGGTGGGCCACAACCATACCCCTTCACAAAACCCAGTCATTCACTCCTATTATGCACCTTTCTTCTCGCCTCTGCCAAACTCAAATGTTCTCTTCCTCCAGGGCATTCCTTTACTGACTCCAATCCACTTTTTTTTCTGTGCTCCCAGCCGGTCGATCTCCCAAACACACTCATTACTATACAATATATATCCGCTTAACCAACTGACTATCATCCATTCTTTCCACATGACCAAACCATTTCAACGTAGTTTCATTTATTCTCTGATTTAGATTACTTTAGATCTATACATCTTAATCCAGACCATAGTTTCATTGCTATACATTAACACAGGTAGCAATTTACCCTCATGTAAGACCCTAGCGCACTCAAGAGCTTAGTCCCTTTACATCCACCAAGAATCTTAATTGACAACCAGCTTACCTTCCTTAACCATTCACAACTTTAAACTACACACTCTGCATCATCCGTTCCCTTTTGCGAATGCCAATATATATCTAGATATTTAAAACTTCAGACATAGA
>JABUQX010028882.1:0-44901 GCA_015478945.1 Trachelipus rathkii
TAGTTATAATTGATTTATGCCCTTAAATCTTAAAAGGAAAGAGAAGATAGCATTTATATTAGATTCATGATCGTCATAGAGAAAGTGGTGGGGTTTTAGGGAATTACAAGAAAAGGTTTTTGACAAGAATGATATTTTGCTGAAAGGAGGTGCTCAATGGTGGTTGTTCACAGGCCATGATGTAACTGTTCCTTAGATTTATGTGTTCAATACGTAGGTGAGTCAGATTCACCTACGGCTGTAGGTTTCACTGACATGACTATTTCTATAACTTCAATCCTAACTTGATGCTGTTGATGTTTAGTATGATTGACAATATTAAACCAAAACAATTCCCAACGACGTTGGAAACCTTGAAGTAGTAAGAGAACTTATTCGATAACAGGAAGATATTCCATTTGCAAAAACAGTGAAAGGTATTTGGAAGCAGCGCAAGGAATTGAAATGGTAAATATTGCTTCTTTATCAGCACTCTCAATGTCTCGAATATCAACCTGGAAAGACACTCAGAAAACACATAATGATTTTTGCTGTGAATGACGTAATTCTATGAATTTCTTCACTAATATAAGCAAAGAGGTTTATGGGTACAGATCTCTGACGGCATTCAAGGCATTTTTGTAGCTAGTATTTATAATGTTAAGGTCTTATATCTTAAGGATTAAAATTCTGGAGATGGCCATTTCAGTAGTAAATATTGTAGTAACACCTATTAGCGAGGGAGACATCGGAAGATTAGGAAAATCCTGAGCTCCGCCCAAAACGATATTAACCATTGAACCATCGGTAAAAACTGTGTTGCTATCGACAATTCGAAGTTTGACATTGAGCTGGGCGTAGCTGCGGCTGTTCTCGTGCAACGCAATGTGCTGCTTTCGAATGATATACAATAGTTACTGTCCTCTGTAAATATGTCAAGGAAGTTCAGTTGCGAGGCTGAGGGTATAATAACTAAGATGAGAAGTTCTCTAAAGGGAAGAGAAGAACTTTATTTGAAAGAATCTAAATATATGAAATACTCTATATATAATTTCTGCAAATGACTATTGGAAATTGCACTTCTTTATATCATTATTCAGATCGGAAAGGCAGATGAATGTAGTTCCTCTCATTTATATATTATACCTCTCTCTCTTTTCGTATATTTTAAAT
Organism: Trachelipus rathkii; assembly: GCA_015478945.1. Taxonomy (NCBI): domain Eukaryota; kingdom Metazoa; phylum Arthropoda; class Malacostraca; order Isopoda; family Trachelipodidae; genus Trachelipus; species Trachelipus rathkii. The sequence continues at coordinate 1,153 of JABUQX010028882.1, forward strand.
TATAGGTTTAATCTTGCAATTGTATCTATGCAGCAAAAGCGACTGAAAGAATAGACAATTCTACCGTTAGTAAATAATCCTCATTATATTATACCTATAAAATCCGTAGAAAAATAGAAAAAATTTTTCCCTACTCAATATAGACGAATAATAATAAATTCAACCGGTCTTTGAATTATACATGTTAATTATATAAAACTGACTGGTTCTTAATTTGTTCAAGATGAGGCTATTTAAAATTATTTAGCATTTTATCATTCCTGTCAATAGTAAATATTGATAGAGTCTATCTATTTTGCCTATAAATAAAGATATATAATATTGGATTCTAGGAGTATTTCACTCCGATCTAATAGGAGTAGTTTATTTATTGATAAAGTTATATATATTATATAATAGTTTTATTTTTTTTAATGTAAAATTGGTTTATTTATTGATTTTGGAAATATTTATGATGCGGATATAATACAGTGTAAAGCTATGTCACAGGAAATTAGTTTAGAATTTCCATCATGGTCAAGTCTAGAAGTGGTTCATATTTAATTATTTGTAATTTACCGAGTCAAGTATTGTAATAATAAAATTTTATTACATACGTTCAGGCAGTGCATGTTCAAAGGAGGAATATTTTAATACTATCTCGAGTGAAACGTGAATCTAATCAATTCGTTTCTGGTTCCTTGGTTAATATAAAAAAGAAAATAATTGGAAAAGAAAATTTTTAGTAAAATTTATTATACGTAAATGTAAGGCAGTCATCGTTCGAAGAGGGTTGAGTTATAAAATTTAGGAAGAAAGTGAATTAGGCCTATTCTTTTTCTGTATTTCGTTTTAAAATAGCTTATTTTTACCGATAATTCCGATTTGCTCTCTCTTAGATTCTAGTTAATTAAATGTGCTTATAAAAACCATTTCATATTTGTCGTCCCAAACTCAAAAATGTTGTATAAACAAAAATGTAACTTGATCTCGATAAATTGGTAACTAAGAGAGCACTCGGTGTACTCACTAGAGGTCGGAGCGCTCGTGAGGCAGTGAGCAGAGTAGCCGGAGTCCGAAGGAGCAGTTTCATCTAAATGCAACCAGCCGAGATTCGGAAAGGGATCGAGTTTTTCACAGAAATTCCATTTAGTATTTACATGCTGCTGAGCCACCGGGTAGGCGGAGTCGGAGCGGGGTTGGTAATTTTAAGAATTGTATTGAGACGGGAGCCGAGTGGAGTCCGGTTGGTTAGTAGGTTATATTAACTATGAATTAGGCTAGCCGGAGCCGGATATAATATTATCTGAGAGCTGGAATTAAAATTAAATTTTGCCGGATCCGCAGCCCTGTTTTAAAGTTAGTAAAAGATAAAGTACTATAAATATAAGAAAATAAGGAGCGCAGCTTGAGAGATATTTCAACTATTTTATCGTCACGGAGGCACATGTTGTAATGACCAAATAAGATGTTCATCTGAATAAATAGGTGAAGCCACTTCAATATATTTTAGTTATCTTGCCTGTTTACCATATCTCCTAAGGTGACTTTATTAAGAATCGGGTCTCCTGAGCGATATACCAAATATCCAAATATTCTCGAATCATGTTTCCATAAAATTATTTAGATAGTATATCCCCCAATCATTACTACATATGTCCCTTATATCGTTAATTATATATATTAATCTTATATAATTATATCATATAATATATTATATTAATTTATATAAATTATACTATATAATATATATATGTGTGCGTGTCAGTAGCGGTGGGACATCAAGGCTCCGTTAATGATGATATCTCCAATATAACGTACTGAATCAGGATAATGCTAGCTAATGGAAGCGCGCCGTACGACAGAATACTGCTCAGCGGCGGGTATTGAAATCACGCACTTGCTGTGGGTGCCCAGATCAAGGTTATAACATAGACTATCTACATAATAGCTATTTAAGCTCCCCTAATAAAACATCAATTTTCTAATAATATATATATCACTCTTATGGTGGTTTCTATAAAATGCTCCATTGCCTATAATAAAATCTTAATAGCGGTTGTAGGTATATTTGGGTACAATAATAAATAATATTTAACGAAGTCTGCAAGCAATACGTACACTGAGGCGAAAGCCTCCGTTACTTTGTGCTCGTGTGCATCTAACCTTGTCATTTCGATAAGGTTTGCTATAAATATAATAATAAATATAGGTGGTGTAAAAATAATTATAATAGTGTATATATATACTAGTGTTGGTATACTGGTCGGTAAATATAATAAATTTTAGGGTGCTCAAAAATAATTCTTTAGGGTATGTTTGTACAAAACAAGTTGAAACCAACAGACAATGTACCAGTCGTTAGCAATTATATTATATTTGATATTCTTTCATAAAAAATCCACTTCCCCTAAAAGCATAATTAAGAAATGGAAAAATATTTCCATTATAAAATAGAAATTGGAAGCTCATATACCAATTCCGCTTTTCCTAATAATAGACATGGCTAGGTATAATAAATAATTTGTGCTCTCAAAAAAGTTTCGATTATCGTATATATAGTGATGGCAGTGTGCATAAGTTTCAGGTATTAAAAGGCGTCAATATAATGGTCGGTGGTACATATTCTCTCCTAGGTGTCTAACATCAGGAGCTGGATACTGGGGTCAGTTGGACCCAACCCCCTGTCTCAAGGTTCTAGACTTTTCTTATCTGCTTTTCCATTCAGGCAATCATAGTCTTGTTCCAGCTGGTCGGTCTTGGGCTTTGTATTTCTCTAATGCGGCGGCCGCGATTTCAATACAACGAATCTTGCAACGACTCCTTCCTCTCTTTCCTTGGTATCTTCTTCTTTGAGTCTTCTGCCTATCGAGCGTTACTTTAAACTCCCATCTGTTGTTCGATCGCCAGCCGTGTATTCTATATATATCATCCTTTATCAATGTTACCTAGAAGTAGTTCAGTCTAACTTAATATATCATTATTATACTCTCATCAATATAGGGTGTCACTCCGACTTCCTTTTGACTCTTTATTCTTATTTCATATCATATCTTAGTTTTATCCACAAATATTGCTCTTACTCAGTATATTATATCAATCTCCGATTGTCTATGTTAAATCTACTTTTCGATAGCATTATATATTTGGTATGATTAATAAACCATATGTCTCTGCACGTATAATATATAAGCATTAATGTAGGGTGCTAACACTACTTCGTATAAATACTTTTCTTTATTCACCTCTACACCATATATATGATCTATTATATTCATCATAAGGTTACACTAGCCTACTTGTGCACGCCTTCTTATTACTTTTTTTCTTATGCGTAGTATCTATGTTCAACATTCACTCGTTACTTTTACTGTATTATATACATAGTAATGAATTATCCATTCTCTCACTTTCTCCATTCATCCATGATCTCCTAAAGCCTTTCATCTCACCCCTCTCTGCTCACTAAATTACTTCTCAGTTTTTCTCAGTTGCTCTCTCGCTTCCACTTACGGTTTAGCCCGCTTAGCTACTCAGTCTTCCCCGTCGCTTCTCATGTATTTCTTCTCATCTCTTCTCTCTCTTTCATCATAGCACTTCTCTTTTAACATCTCTCTTCCTTATGCCATTCTCTCTCTCTCCTCTTCTCTTCTCTTTTCTCCTCCCCACCTCCTCTTTTATTCCTCTTTCACTCTTACTTTTCTACCGTTTTCTAAGCCTATAACAATTAGGGCAGAACTAAATACGTATTCTGTATTCACCTTCGACCACCTTCAAACCTAATTTTTTATTTTTTTATAACCTGATATTATCACAATAAATGCACATTATATAGCCGCTGTAGATCTTATTCAGTGCATCACACAGTATACTTCCACCTCCATAATTTTCTTTAGCAATCTCCCATAAATCACAATATCCTTTATAGGTTACTTGTGTCAAAAGCTTTTATATGTTCAGGATCCATTAAACACTGATGTAAGTATCCTCTGTTGTATCTCGTAAATGTATCTCTTCAAGTCTTATGTGCTCATATGTGGTGATTAACATTAAGGTGCATTGATAGTTAAGTCCTACCCTTCCTGTTATTCCGTCTTTCCTCTCCCTGTAATTGTGGCTTCGATTATCTCTTTCTTCTGTCTGTTCTCAACCACTTTTCAGATATAATTTTGCCATATTGGTCTACAAAGGATCCCTTTCATGTATTTTTTGCAACTCTACCAGGGTCTTCCTTTTTTGTTTAATAAATATTGGAATAAATAAATAGTTATATTATCACAGACTCTATCTGGGGAAACCTCTTTCCTTCAATACCACTCTTTTAAGATAGTTATCCAAAATATCTTTATTCTCGTCTCACACGTCTACGATTCCTCTTAACTCAACTCAAACTTCAAGTTTCATCTTCTACTTACGGAGTAGCTTTAGTAATTTTTAATTTCTTTATGGTCTATCACTTAGATTTATTTTACTTATAAGTAATAATTATCATCTCGCTATCCTCATCTCATATCATTCTTCCACTCTAATTAGACATCCCCATACGACTCTCTTCTCACATCTCTTCACTTTGAGCTTATTGATGGATAAATAGAATTTTCTACCACTTCGAACAATTTTCATGTGATTGACTCATTTAAAATTAGTAATTGAGTAGATATTATATTTATCAACTCTTCAGGCTCGTTCCACACTCGGGTTTCGGCCATATTTAATTCTTTAACTCTTACTTTTGTCTCTTATTACATTTCACTGGCTGTTATCTTAGATATGCTTCTTGCATGGATTTTCTCATATCTTGTTTGTGCCGTACCGTGCGGGTCATATCTGCTAGTCCACCACTTGCCACTTCCTGGCTGCCTCTTTCTTTGCATTTATTTAGTGACCTTTACTATTCTGCCTATTTCTGGCCTCTACGCTTGTTCATGGCTTGACTGTGAACGTGTTCTGTCATCTCTTCTGGACATGTATCTTGTCCATATTTAATAGGATATTTTTTGGATTTATACCGTGATCGTTGACCGCACTGCCTACACCACTAACGATCATCCTACTGAATATGATGAGCTCGTGCTGTTCTCTGTGTTACTCCGTTAACATGAGTCTGTGGTAAGATCCTAAATTCTCATACGCTGCCTCCATTGACTCTCATACTCCTCTCGCAAGTAATACTAGTAGACGGGAAATATAATGCATCATATATTCTTAGTGGTCGTGATGTTATCTGTTCTACTCGATTTCTTGCATCTTTTATCGTCACTCGTTCTACTCTGCATGGGGACGTCCACCTGTTTGTGCGTATACTGTACTTGTCTTAGGTGGTAGTGTATCTTTCTGGCTTCTAATGGGGTTAAGATACAGTAGCGACAAAGCAAGCTATGGTCATTAATCCTAGTTTCATTACCGGTTATATACCTTAACTTCAGTATATCTCTATATTGAAGCTTTACGAATAATTTATTACACGTTATATTCGTGATCAATACTTTCATCACGAGTTAGAGATGTAAGTTGATTACTGTTCGCATCTGATACCTGAGATTATATCTATGGATGTTGACTCTATTAGATGGTCAATTTGTGATGTGTGTAGTGTTTAAATCATTGACGATCACAGAAATCAGTCAAACCGGCCCATGATTCTCCCTCTAATTTCTTTCCTCCTCTCTAAACAATACACGACTTCAATCATATCCATAGACTCTGCCGCTCCTCGTGCTTCCCACTTGCGATTCGAAGATCTCCGGATCAGAGACCAACGGCTAAATTATTCTGTCAGATTGTCAAAACTACCCATCTCATCCCCTTATCGAAGATCTCATGTGACTTGTTCAAGTTGGCGTCCTCATAGTTCGCGCTGTCCTTGTGGGGGGGGTCTGCAGATAAAACTGCGGAAGACCATGGTTAAGCGTCTGTCCTTTCTCGGGAATGATTCTGTCATCCGTCAGTGCACACCTAAAAGTCTTTTTTATGCTCTTCAGGCATCTAATGGTAAGACAGCCACTAATCTATGAGAGGGCTGCTCCTGATAATAGCCTTCATAAACTACCGCAAATACAGTTCCCATACACCAGTGTTCTTCGCACAAACACCGTTGACCTCATAGGTCCTGAAATAATGAGTAGCGTATCGGTCTCTCGAAATCATAATACAGCCTTCGCACCCCAACGCGTTTACTGGTCAACCTCACCGCAACGGCCCTACGACTTGCGCACGCAGGTCCATCGTCTCACACTTTCTCCATCGCGAAGAGGTGGTCGTCAACAACCAGATTCTCCTGTTCAGGTGCCCTGTAGCTCTCACTGCAGCGATAAGTTGTCACAAATGTATTAGGCTCTATAGTAAAGGTGTGTAAGTGCGAAATAGCGTTTTGTTTTGTCATTAAAGTACGTCCGTAAGTATGCGTGCCTGACAAAAAATAATCTGTCCTTATTCCTGAATTTTCGAGAATACCGAAGGTGAGTATTGCGAGATGTTCACGCGTCACAAAAAATGCGAGCTAGCCCTCGAAGATTAGCTGAGCTGATACCTGACCCCGCCACAGGAGAGACTTCATATTAGCTTCGGAGAAGTAACTTTCAGAGGAAATCATACCTTAACTCTTCCCAATGGACAGAAGGCACCCCACGACGGTACTGGAACCAGCCCGGAGAAGTATGTGGGAATCTCTCTCAAAAAGCGTCGTTGGGTGACTAATAGGTGTATATAGAGCAAGGGCAGTACATAATATCATGAAGTTCAAAAAACGTATAATCGGTATAAAATCAAGTCATAATAAAAATGATCATAAGTCAAAATGACCAACATAGGAAAGACTACCAGTAGTTTTTATTTATATTGTCGAGCATAAAGATATTCCATATAACTTTTCAGAAAATGATTATATAATATAAATATGATATAATATTATTATTAATAAAGTAGCATTTCTTAAACTGAAACTGTTATTTTACAATTTTGTAGTTGTATTTTCAATAATATATTCATACATTACCAGATCGTCACTCGTGTGTCTGCTGGTTCGACTAAAGGTCATAATAATATTGTACCGTACTTGGTATTTAAGTGGTATTCTTTTAATAGTGCGTGAGACAGATTCGACGAGGAATGATTTTTTTGATTTTGAGTAAACGAGGAGAAAGAGACTCGAACAGAGTAAGAAGAAGCATCGTGGCGTGGTACTTTATTGAGAGGATTTGGGTCAGATCACGGAAAGCAGCTGGCATGAATCCAAGGTAGTTCGCGCGGCGCGCGCTTGATACAAAGCGGGGCTCCATGGCGCCCCCCAGCCCACCGCTGGGGTGGCCTGCGCGGGGCGTTTATTACGCGAGTGGACAAATGAACTTTTTGAAGAGGACAAAATGAAAGGGTGGGAGTGGCAACTTCTTTCACCGAGGCTGCAATTTAATTAGATCTGAATTTTGAAAGAGTCTAAAGACCAAAAAATTAAATTTTTGTAGTTAACAATTGATGTCTCAGCTTAACAAGACTATACTTTGAACTGATTCTTTGAGGAAAGAATGAAGATGACTTAGCGACTCGAGGGTACAAGTATTTTAGATGTGAATATTTTAGATATAAGGTCTTGTATAGACTCAAATAAAATTTAAATTTTGAAGGTTGAAATGTTCATAGGTACCTTATAACTTAGGTGACCTAAATGTTTAGAGCTTGTTAATTTTTTTAAGGAATAAAACTCAACTAAAGGGATATGGATTAAGTGAAATGATGCATTGCTTATTAAACTCTATAGTAGTTAATAACAAATTGTATGATTTATATATAATAACTAGATACTATCATTTAAATTTAGGACAAAAACACCAATAATCTAGTCTCGATAGGCCCATGTGGCTTCCACCGTCTTATGAAATTTATTAATTACATATGTGCTCAGAACTAGACTTTGCAAGTGTTGTTGAGAAGTCTCTCTTGATACAGAGTCTTATCTGTTACGCGAAGAAATGTAACACCTTACTGAGCATATGCGAGACGTTGCTAGTGGAATTATAATTATTGGCCGGGCCAATTGCACTGCAGGCCGAGCGTATGACTCGCACAGAAAACGACGGTTCCGTTGCGGGCGAGGTGAAAACGTCATAGACCTTTCACGAGATTGAAACCGAAATTATCTAAGAAGCCAGCATTAGATAGGTATGACCACAAGTTTTATATTAGCAAGTGCATACTATGTAACTAAAAGAGCTTTATAGCCAAATACACATAAATCAAAATAAAATTGTGTATACTTTTACATACCGAGTCCGTGTAGCTCTGAAAATTTTTTGACGTCTCTCTAGATGGATGCACCTACTAAAATAGAGATTGTTCTAGTTTGAGTAAGCTGCGCTAAACTTCTGGCTTTTGTAACCGTTGAAAAATTACAGGCGGTATTAAACTTAGTTTTGACGGTACTAGAACTGATGTGCTGGTGAAGCTCAGTACACGTTAAAGAACAAGTGTCTGACGGTCGAGTAGTGTGTTTCGATCAGAATATATTGGCAATAGGACCGTATAATAGAAATTATTTTAGAAGACTTTCCGTCTTCGCACCTGTTAACATTTTTGCATTATTGAAAATATTGGTTTTATGTTACTAAAGTACTTTGGAATGGTCTAGAAGGAGTAGGGACACATAAATTGAATATTTACAAGAATCGGGACTCTAATAAATAAATTATATGGCATCTGTCTTTCCTCATATATTCAAAATTTGTACCCTAAGACTGTGCTGCGCTATAGAAGATTCAGAAATATCTCCTTAAAATAAGAGCCTATAGTTCAGTGACTAGCAGCAAATAGATGTGAACAGCACACTTTCAAAATTAACTACAAATATAAACTCGTCTCCCCTTAAATTAATATAAATTATATTAATGAACATTTTAGCAATATAAGGGTAAAATAACAGATAGGCTCTCTAAAAGGGTAAACGGTGGTCAATGAGTTAGTGTTGAAGAACTCTAATACAAAGATTATTATCAGGTAGTTTCAACATAATAGTGTAGTTGAAAATTCCACTATAGGAATGAGTACAAAAAAAATCTAAGAAAGTACCAAAAAATACACGAACCAAAGGTAACAGGTATGGTTTGATTAAATTTTTCTAGAATAATTACTAGATATCTGGTTGGTTTATAGTGATTGTAAGCAATACAAATCTTACAATCCACAAATCATTATTTAATAAAAAATATTCATTTATGATTTTTATTTTTTCGTGTAGATGCTGTGTAATTTAGAAACAAAAAGAAAATTTATTCAAAATATCGACGTAGAAACTCAGATTATTTGTTCTAATTTTCAGAATTTCGTTTCGACTTTTGTGAAGACTAAAATTTTGTTTATTTTTGGCATTTCGAAGAAATTAACTATTTATATTTTTATTCATTATTTCATGTAGCAAGCAGCTATTCATCTTAATATCTTTAACTTAATGTTATATTATATATATAATGCTATTTATAGCCCAAGGCAAAAAATTTAATTTTTCTTTAAGTGAATAATATTAATAATCCATGTATATTATTGTACGACTAAATGCATATAAGTTCCAAAGAGATAATAAGAAATAATTCGACTCCAACCGTCTTGGTAACAGAGTGTATACAAGGCCACAATACGTCTGAGGGAATTCCATTATTCCCAGAAAGATCTCATGAAGGTCCTCTTCATCTCTCTCTTGCTGACTTATTCTCTCATCTCTTCATCATATCTCTATAAGCATCTCGTCGTTCGTCGAGTCTGTCTTCCCCGGAACAATCCTGCGAGTTGCCTCCTCTACCTCCCGCGTGCAACTTCTCTTCTCTCCTTCTCGCTCTCCTCACAACCATTACTCTCCATCCATCATCTCTCTATCCTCTCATTCACACTCATTGTCATCCTCGCGTCTTTTACCTGTATTTTATAGCATTTAAAAAATAAATCTCTAAAGCGTCATTTTAAAGCCGTTTTCGTTTTTTGCATTGATTGTGACTAAAAAAAATGCATTATAGTTTTCTCGTTTCACGTTTTCGTCAACTTGTATGCTAAAAATTCGTTTAAAAATAAAAACTTATACATCTAAAACGTATTAGAAGGATATTTCCTATATTATTCAGTTATAAATTAAAAATAAATTTATATAAAATTAAATAATTTACTTCTATATTAATTACACAGTGGTCTCCAAATTTGAGTGTCAGAAAATTTTTGAAGTGCAAAAAAAAGAGTTACATTGCTTGGTTCTCGTTTATCCAAATACTATATAAGTATATATCATTATTAGGATTAATGTATATATTTTCCATTAATTTATTATTACAATTTAAATTTTCAATAAACATAAGATTTATTAAATTAATGGACTCTATAGTATATAAAATCATTATATTAAATCCTATCCAGTTTATTTAATTTATTAATTTTAATTCTATACTCGATAATATCACGCTACTTTCTGTCCTTTCACTTTTCGAATTATTTATTTACATTGATGGATTAGTTTGTATACTACGAACTATTATGATTAATTAAAGATCAGATATGGAAGATTTAAGATAGTTTTAACAAGACGATATCGAGACGTTGGACATTCTGAGCCTGTTATATAATAGCACGGAATGTTCATATAAAGACAAACTAATGCAAGCTTTTCCAATTCCAGGAAATGTCCTAACGTGTTTCAGATCCTTGCAAGGACAAAAGATGCTGCGAATAGTTGAGTACTGTTCGTAGTGATAATAATCTTCCGTATATCCTTGTTGTTCTCTAGATGCCGATATATTTTTGTGATTTAATTATACGGGTAAAAATAACACTCATACATAGAATAAATGAACTCTCGCGGCGTTTAGATAATTAGGTGGGATATGAAAGTTTTGATAAGCATCGTAGAATAAGGTGAAACTCGGTGAAAATAAATCGTTTACTGAGCATACGGATACACATGTAAGGGTATATTATATATATATTTATATATATATATGGTGGGTGTCTTACTCATTCTAGTTCATTCTTAATAAATGAATATGATATAATATATGTATATTAATTATATATATATTTAATATTAATATATATATAGATATACAAGTTGTTGTTACTTGTTATTAAATTGTGAACTTCCTTGATGCTAGTATTGATATGTATATTATAATAGATATATATTAATATAGATTAATTATAAATTATTATTATATATTATATAATATTATAGTATAATATATTAATATAATAGTAAAAGGCCGCGCTCGGAGTCGGGTATTTGACAACAACTGTGCCAGACGGTAATGGGTAACCTAACGTAATGCTAATAGCGGGTGAATATAAGGTAGAAGCGTCGCAGTGACTAGCAGAAACGCGGCGTACGGCTAATTGAAAAACCTACCGTGCGGTATATAGTGGCCCGTATAGGAGTCATAAGTTAAGATACTAAAGCACAAAAGGTGTGAACCCCGAAATGCACACAGCAATATAAATATGCAGTCGCAGGGCAATAATTAGTAAACTATCCTAAGTACTCACAAATATTATTCATATGATATATATATATTATATATCATTATATATATTATCTATATTAGGGAAAATTAGATGGAAGGCTACTTACGATTCGAATACTGGAGGCGAATCCTTCACGTGCGGGCACTAACCCTTCTTTAGTCGTAATATAATGGGCATAATATATATAAAGACAGTGCTCGTAAACAAGTAAAATATTTGTAGGGGTGGATCAAAAATTACGTGTATGTGTAAAAGTGGTGTAGGTGTGACCAAAATTTAGACAGCTTTAGGGCTTGTGTTGCTCTCTCATAAAATCTTAGTTGCATTGCATCGAGTGACACAGCTTCCAATGCAAAAAATTTAAAAGAAGACTTGGTGACGTTCTCTATAGTGGAAAAGCTCAATTTATAGACACTCCATCGTATCAATTTCCTAAAAAGCAAGAAGTGCATATACTAAGGTAAAAATCTGAGTGGTCAGCTCTACACATAAAACTGGAGACGGCCCGCTAATAATTAAGATAACAATGGTGTCATATATTGTTTTTGATGTAAGATAGTGTTTGTCTAAGAACAATAAGGTTCGTCTAAGGACGGTTTCTTTTATTTCTTGACTATCGATTGGCATAGGGACTAGTGCAAGGGCAGGTGAAGCGCACATTCAAGGGTCAGAGAGCAGACGAGCCTTAAAAAATTCTCAAGATCAATATTTGTAGAGGATTTGTATACAACCCTCTTTAGAAACACTCAGAAGTACGTAGGGGATCTAGTGGCCGTGTTTTCTTTACTCTAAGAAGTCTGGATTTCTGTATTGTGTGATGAACTCTCTCATGTTTAATTCTTTCAGTCTTATTTTGTTCATATTTAATAATTGTATCTTCCTTGTATTAAGATAAAAAATTCATGGGGGCTTATCTCACGAAAAAATCTTGATAAATACCTTTATTAATCAAAAGACTACTCTATAATTTTACATCAAGACGCTACGTTTTGGTGTTTCCAGTGTAGGACTGTATAATATATAAATGATATGATATATTGAATAGACTGACCGCTAGGTATAGTAGAAGGTGGCGATGCCTATTCGTAGTGGTCAGAAGATTGTATATCTGACTTGTATATTAACGTGATAAATAATGAAACTACAACAGAGAAATAATCGGCGGCGTGACGTAGGTGGACAGGATAGGGATTTAATAAATCTCAACACGCGGGATGAAAGACTAGTAGTTTGTAATAATAGAGCGGGGTAATAGCTGGATCTAAGCTAGTGTTTATTTCTCGGGCACAAAAATTAAACACAAGACTGCTCCCCCGCGTAAATGTGTGCGAATACTGACTTTGGGTGTACTGGGTGGGCTCTTAGTGGGAATAGCAGTAGTAAGAAGACAGTTTTCGAATGGACAAGATGGATAGCAACTCTGGTAGTTTGAACGCTTATTTTTAATATATGAGGAGATAAAACTTCCATTAAGTTGAGCTATTGAACTAATAGATAACCCAAAACTTAAGAGGCAACTTATAAAAAGTTAACTATAAAGAATTGATTATTGCAAGTTCTTTTTAAAATTTTCGTATTGATTTGACTATGAGTGTGTATATTGATGTCTATATTTTGATAGAAGAGATTCTTATCAGAAATTGTACTTAGTATATTAGTATGGACCGACAAGAAGTTGAAGATCACATGAAATTTTATTTGATATTAGAGATCATATTGTAATAAATATTCGTGACGACAATTTGGCTAAAGTTGGAAGAGTAAGAGAAGTGTCGCGTTCTGGCTGGTGATGTTGTGTTAAGTGGGTTAGCTCAATTTTTCTATGCTCCCTAATTCGTTAGTGAATAAAACACATTACGAGAGCAATTACGTTGTACATGTTGAGCAAATATATACGCGTCGATCTCTCAATGAACCTCACGTATGCCTGATTCTCTTGAAATTGATTAGAGACGGGCGACTCGCTGCTGCCGAGATAGCCCACACGTAGAGACTCTCAAGCGCCCACTTTTAATGAACATTTCACTAAAAAGGCTGTAAGCCCTATATCTTTAAATGACTAAATATCACATAATAAAAGCACCATGTGGGTATTACATAAAGAGACTCCATGGGCTCGAAAAATTTTGGGTTTGGAAAGTAGTGATAACAATGATAAGGGGGTTCCAAGACGTAATACGAACTCGGAGTGACGAAGTCCACTCCTGCTCATGTCGCGTACATACCTTCTTATTTGTCGATATAAAGGTTTTTTAGCGATAAAATAAGTGAGGTAGTTGCTTCAATATAATATACAAAAGTTAGTATAAGGTAGCCAATAAAAAAGTAGATATAGTTGGCCTAATACAATTAAATGAGTATGGGACAAATAAAAAAGTATGCGCATAAAATAAAGTGTAGTGCGGTGGCGTTGCAAAAAAAATTCATAATCTTTTCAGCCCTAAAATAGATCACATAATAAGTAGCAGGTGAAATAAATGGGTAGTGCGTTTAAATATAAAATCACGTAGTCATTTTAATAATATATAAGTATATAAATACGCCATACTACCGTTGAGAGAGAAGACCGAAGACGGCGCATAAGACGAAGGCGGGGGGGCACAGATGCAGCAAATGGTCGACGGCGCGGGGTATAGGCAATACCTAAATTGCTCGAACGCATAAATCTAAGTAAGAGAAATTAGAACTAAAAGAAGATCATACGCGTTTCACCTAATTAGAATACAATCCGGCTATCCAGTGTTCCCCAATGATCATTTGGTTCCAGTAATGCTCAACCCTTTTTATTATATAAAAATATAGAGAATTGAATAAATAAATTAAAGTAAAAAAAAAAATTAAAGAAAGAGAATTAAAAGAGCAGATATTGTGCATCATATATGAGACGTTCTCGGGTGGTATAAATATACTTAGATACCGGATGTGTGCAAAATACGTTCAGTATCCCATAGCCGCGTTGGGCTTTGGACTATTAATAAGGCAAATATGCGTGATGCGCGGTATTATTATATTATATATAGTAATCTATAATGACGTATGCCTGGCTATAGAGTAGGTGCTAAGATAGGAGGTTATATAAACCGTAGAAAGTAACTATCGATAACAAAAAACGTTGGATATGGATAGGCCTCCTTCAAATGGACGGTGTTATGCATCATGCAATCTTGATAAGAGCAACAAGATGGATTGGGCACCGCCTAAAAATAACGAAGGCTGGGTGGGAGGTGTCTTTAGTGCAGCACGGGATTTAGTCGGTGGCATAATCGACCGTTGTTTACAGAAAATTTTGATCCAGCTGTTTAAGTGGAGCATGAAAATTGAAAGATATAAAACAAGATGAATAAAGATGAAATTTATAGTTCAAATGATTTTATATTATATTTCAAATATTAAATGATTACAACTTTATTGTCAGAATGGTGAGATTTAAATATCAGATTTGTAATTAGAATATTAGAATGTAGCTTATAGTTCAATGATGAAACAGTTCCTCAAATCAACGGGAAATACTATACTATTAAAGTACGCCTAGGTTGACAATCTTAAATTTGTATATTACCTATTTTTTTCTAAAGTTTAAGCATATACTTCCTAAATAAATTGTCCGGTCAGAGGGCGGAATGTGCACAAAAAGAGGAAGCCGACGGATGGAACCACATCAGGTTGGGCTCTAGGAAACGTCGGCCAGATGGTGTCAGGAAACGCGGCAGCCGGGAAAGACACTTGTTCGGACTGTGCCCAAGGATTTTTCTAACGGGATAGATTTTCGACAAAAGTCTTATAGTCTCCCTTAGGTGCGTAGCTCAACCTAAAATAATGAAAGATTAAATCAAAAAGACAGCAAGTATCGAGCAACATAATCTAGTCGAAACTTCTCTCCTTACATAGTTTCTATAAAGCTTCTAGAAGTTTGTTGCGAAAAATGGTAAACCGGAAGAAACGCCTGGCAAGACGACTCGAACTTGAGAGTCTGATTAAGTGCCTCTAGTACTGTTTGAGTCGCAACCCTTCTCGTAAAAAGGGCTTTCGTCGTCGTCAGATAGTAGTGTTGTACGATATGAAAGTTAAAGAAAATACGATGGAAGAAATAGTGGTAGTTGCCAATAATAAATGGAGCCGCTTATTTATTGATCATGTTATAGGTATTTTTTTGAGGTATCATTCTAAAACATGATGAGTTGTCTCCAAAAATGCAACTTTTAACCCCTAAAAGTACAAAGCATGGAGAAATAAATAGGCTCAAATAAATAATTCAACGCCCCGAAATAAGTAGACGAGGAAGATAGAAAATATGAAGTGTCTTCTCAAAATAAAATAAATGATCGTAGTTGTGCAGTTATGCTAAGGTCTAGCAAGTGTCCTCAAGGGAGGAAGGTTCAAATGAAATGTTTGGGAAATTAACAAGGTTCAAAAAAGTCAAATACTCAAATATTTGACCAACTCACGTAACCTCGGTTCAGGATAAGTTCATTATGGTGTCCAATAATAGATGAAGTACGAAGTATCTTTATAAGATTCATTCGGTACTTTGTATAGTGGCTTGGATGTACCGCCAAACTTGTTAAGTAGTTTTTGTGATTATGCTTGAAATGATAAAAGTTAAAATAGATAGAAAGATTTAATATGTATTGGATACCAGAAATTGCTTCGGGTGTGAAGCCGAACGCGCGTAACATCTTGTTTTAAATTTATTTATATAAAAATTGTATGAAGCTTATTTTCGTGGAAAATTATTAGTTAGCATCGTTAAGATATGTATATTCACTTATTATTTCTTACTGATAGGGTTAACCAAATCAAATCTATTAATCAAGAAGAAATGTATAATTACAGTTTATTTTTTAAGATAAATATATAACGTCTAAACTAACTTTTTAATTTAGACATATAAACTTAAAAAAATATTTTATAATAATAATTAAATTAATCAATAGCGATAGCAAGAGAGAGAGATAGATATAATATATAATATATTGGAAAATAAAATAGTATAATTAGTGGATAACTAACTTTAATCAGATATAACTGAACCAAAAGATTCTAATCATTTACAGGGTTATCTTGGGCCTCGATGGCGTATACACCAGCTCCTCCTTCTAATCCTGCGACATGTCTTCTAAACAACATCTACAAATCTCCTCAAATCACACTCAAATACTCTCATCTCTACCTGCTACTCCTCTCTCAATAGCTACTCGTCTACCTCTTCTACTCTCCTCAAAAACTCGTACTCAATCTTTACGATCGTACACTCTCTCTATTTTTCTTTTTGCCGTTTCTATAACTTAAAAATTATAATATATTATAATAGATATAGAATAAGATAGAATTAAATAACATATTATTGGAGAATCAGCGGAATATAGAAGCTGTATTATATATGCAAAGTCGTGTTATTATTATAAAGACAATTACGAACTTAGCCAAAGGGCTGAATGGACGCATTGGATTTACAAGGAGCTATGGGAAATTAGTCTCTACGGGCCGATCTAAGGATGGAGTGGGAACGACGGGGGGGAAGCATTTGTCCCCCCGTTCTGTTCACCCAATCGGTCTCTTAGAGGATTACCTAATTGAGAAATACTTTTCCCGATTGAACTTGACAGATTTGGTTAGGAGTGAGCTCGGATAGCCTTATAATGGGGGGACATATTGAGAGAGTGAGGCTAGGGTGAACTAGAATGAATCATAGTATTATTATACATAATATAAGTATATTTATATATATGTTGGGAAATATGTAAATTTTGTTTTTCTGTCCATTGAAAATTTTTCTTCCACTTTTCATGAGTTTTTTAGTTGATTTGTGATTTTTTTTATTTGTTTTAAAACTATATTATTACTTAGGTCATGACGAATATATTTCAAGTTAGTATTTATTTAGTATTATTATTGTAAGGGAAGTCACGGACTCGGTAAATTGACCGGATGTTGCAAAAGTAGCGCTCATAGTACAACTGATGTGCTAACGCGGTTAATTCCCCGGCAGAACTATAATGGGGCAATAATTTGAGGTGGTATTCCCCGTCGTAGGAAAGGTGTGTTTCGAATTACTTCGCGTCGTAGGTGCTCAGGAAGTTGTAGGGAAACCGGATAAGCAACTTCTAACTACTACTAAAGCGACCTGTGCGCCTGTTATCTGGATTATGCCGTTCGTATAAAGGATAAACAAACTGACTTGTATAATAGGAAACTGAGACTAAAATTGTGAAAAATATAAATAAACTTAAAATAATTAACAAAACTATCTTGAGGTTGCTGTTATCTACTCGGTGGTATTGCTGGTTGTCTGTATTGGGTGGTGAGCCTTGGTTGGGCTACATCTAGCGATCGTATTACATTCTATAGACCTATATACTTACTACTATCTCTATGTACCTTACATTAATTACGACAAATACTATTATATCATTGATTACTGGACTCATGCCTCTCTCTCTCTTCTCTCTCTCTCTCTCTCTATCTCTTCAGATCATCTCGTATACTCTCTCGACTCTCTACTCTCACTATGCCCTCACTTTACTCTTACTTCAGAGTCGTATCTCTCTCTGATCTCTTTACTCTCTCATCTCTTATCTATTACGATAATATTTAATTATTGATTAATATATATTAATATATTTATTTAAAAATGACTTATATACTACGGCTCATTAGTAACGGGTGGACATAATACCATAATAGGCTATCGCGGAGTTTATAAATAACCATCAGAGCTATCGGTGGTATACTATATGGGAAGCGCGGCTCATGACAGAATATAACTCTCGCTCTCTGGCTAGGTGAAACTACATCCTCTGTTTGCCCTAATATAGATGCAAGGGTTAGGAAGACTAGACACTCAAATAAGGCGAAGCCCCAGTTAAAGACTACTAAGCAATAAGTGCATCACAGGTAGGCTCATCATACGTGAATTAGAGAGCTCACCAATGGCTCGAAAGGAAGTGTAAGAAACTTGGCTTGTGGAGAGAAAAAAGTTAGATTTAGGAAAGAAAGTTTAGCATATGTTATCAATGATAACGTTGACGACGGAGGCGATGAGCCAATTCATGGTCAAAAGCCCAACACCTTCTTCGTATGTTGGATTCTCTTTTAATTTTATTATTAGTGGTTGGTTTACTCTCTGTAAAATATCCAAAGTAGACAGCATGCGTGTGCCATGAGTAACTATGTTTAGGGGGATCGTGCCTGACACATAGTGTATGCTAATGGTTTGACAGAAGATGATATAAGTGTTTATTTTCTTTAAAATATATTATTTTTCTTCTCAAACTAAATATAACCCGAAGTCAACGTCTCTCATACCACGCAAACAGAGATCGAAGGAGGTAGGCAGAAAAAATTGTCTTCTCATTCAGGAGAATCAACAGAACGGTCCTCGCACAAATATCGACTTACCACCATCGGGGGGAAGGAGTTACTTACAGGAACCTCCACCAGATCATTTGGCGTAGTTGGGTGTCTCGCGGGGCGTTCCTACCCCACCCACATCCGCTCCATTCGAGGAATATGGAGAGAACTGTCCCCACATCCTATCAACGGTCGCAATACGAGCACCAACCGTCAATAACTTAGGCGCGAGTGCATAACCCATACCTTATCGCTCTGTCTCAAAAGATATGTTACTTTGACGGCTACGCAATATAGGAGGCTCGACGCCCGATAAGGGGAATATAGGGATTGGGGATTAATTTGTTATTTCTATTTTACCACTATACGGTATTAAGGTGTAGGCGAGATTTCAAGCCCCGGCACGACCAGATTAACAAAGAAGAGGATGTGTATGTCCGTGAGACCCTATTGTGTTCATCCGAAGAGGAGGTGCGGAAGGACTACTACATCCCACTGCTCTCGTCCGGGGCATCAAGGCCCGAGAGAGCCGCACGACTCACTGCCAAGGGCGCGATTATATGGCGGTGACATCACCCTGTTGGGGGTTTATAGCGCTTCATTAGTTTTTCAAATATGAGCAATTAGAGTTAGGTATAAGACTAACAAAACACCAATCTTGGAAAAGAACATACTGAAGTGCCGATGTCAATCTAGAACTCGCGTCGGAGCCATGTAAGAGCATGCGTCTTGACAGTAATTTATATAAGATGAATAGTAAGAAGATATTTTAATTTTTCTATATCTCTCTCTCTCTCAGGTGAAATCAGTGCTACTTGTGTTTCTAAAAAAAGCGTCGGGATTATATTCATTATGTAAACTTTTCTTCTAAATATACTTTCCTCCAAAGTCTTGTTTTTCCTCTTGTATTGGGTAACCTTCCCTATAATGTAAGTCATATAGATACACTGAGGTGTTAGGGCGTGTTGTGTTGATAGGTTATATTATATGTGTGATGTGGTGTTGTTATATATATATAGGGTAAGGATTTGCTATTTTTATCTTCCCATAATTAGATAATATATAGATATATATATATATAGATTATATAGTAATTAATATGATAGTTAAATACAGTTATTATTCTTTTATAGAAGAGGATATTAATTTGAAATAATATGGAATTCATCATTATAATAAGGACTTTATCTTCTTTTTATTAAACTAATTATTTTCTACTAGAATCATGAAAATTTAGAACCAATAGATTGTAAATAAATTCATTTATCCCATATAATTTTAATGTAAGAAAGAAAAAAAAAAACGATGGAAATTATCAATTATTAATTGTTAACACTATATTATATATTAATATATATTAATATATATTTAATAAATTGTCAGTCGTGCGTCAGTTAGTATTTGGGAACATGTGACTTCTAATATTAATATTCGTAAGTTAGTGAACCCTACGGATCTAATGGTGTGAATTGGTGTAAATCTGCGTCCGGCTAGGCTAATAGAAACGCGTGCTTAGCTATAGTAGGGTAGATAGCGTCACACTATGCGTGGTATACACCTAATGAATTTCATAGTATTTGAGTACACACCAAATAAGTGCTATAATATGTAAACCCGCTATATAAGACATCTAGTTCCCATATAACTAAAAATCCACCAGTGGACGAGTTTCGTTGTTTAGACTCATTTATTTTACAATATTTTTTTATCCTTTGCTTCTTTTAATTTTGGTCTTCTCTGATAATAATGTTCACGAAGCGTAAGAAAATGTTTTGTTGCGGCCGAATTGCTTATTCTATGTAAATAGTTTGTGCTTTGTTACTTGGTTATAGTTCTAAAAATTTTCGATAAACGTTAAATCGGCGAACTGGAAGCCTCCGTCTTAGTGTGAGTGCGGCTTCATAGCCTCGATTTCTCGAAGGGTTGCTAATATACTTATTACCTAGTGTTCCCCAGAGACCTTTGCCCTCCGAAAGAGATAGTTAGTGCCCTGTGGTACTTAACTCTCTAAAAAGGACGCAGAATTTAGGGGTTACGATCTCTCTCAACAAGATTTGTGTGTTTTGAGCAGAATAGAAATTCCCAGATTTTTTGATGTTAACTCTCACAAAAAATAGGGTCTCAAAAAATCAACCTTGCCCCTAAAAGACAAGGGCAGGTTAAAAAATTGGCTCAAAAAAAGCCAACTTTCCCCCTAAAACCAGACATACGCAGTTTGCTCACTGCTTAAGCACATTATTTTGTGGACTGCTAAGAGGATCGAGAGGTTGAGTGAAACTTTGTAAGAGGCACAGTGCTAGCGAAGAGTACCTATAATCAGGTCTAAACTAACAAAGAAAGTTGAGCTTAAACAAGTAGATTCACACAAATATAGCGTTCTAATCGGGTACTTGATAACTACGATCCAATTCCTACCTTACAAGTATCATGTCTTTATTTGTGTATCCTCGAACATTAATGGAGGTTTTAGGATGGCCAAAAAATTATAATTCGATTAATTCGTTGTTAATGTTGTTATTATTGTATCATTTATATTACTCGATATTTTTGTTAAAGTGAGATATAATTATTTTTTTTAATTTTTGACGTATATCGATATTATTATCTGTTAAAACAGGATATATTTAATTTTATTCTGAATATCGAAAGCCGATATTTCTTTTACAAAAATATATATTTTTTCTAGCCTGCGAAGCATGATCAACTGGCAAAACCTGGATCACGTCAGAATTCATAATCTCTTTCATACCCATATTCGTCACATATCTGACTCTTACGATTATATAATATTCTTATGATATAAATAAAATGAAATTATTTAAATTATTAGGGGTTTGGACTTTTTCGTCTTTTCGGAATCACCTCAAAAAATCGTGTTTACCTAATATGTGTATACATGACGTTCACAGCATCATTGCCACTAATAGTCATAAATATGTTCATTTTAACTTTTGTGACTCTGTTACGAGATAGCGTCTCAGATTCCTACTTCCTCTTATAATTTGGGAATTTCTTACGTATCCGTAATTTATATCCGATACCTTTCCCTCGAGCTACATCACGTTTTTTGAAATACTTCCTGGTGGATTCTTCCTTTTCAAGGGTTTAATGTGATACCAGGAGAGGAAAATGTATCTTACTTCTATTTGAAATTTGAGTTTATTTACTATATAAGTATATAATTAATTTATATTTATAAATGCCACTATATATATATATATATATATATATATATATATATATTATAGTAATATTATTAACTTAGACCTATATAATCGTTTGATTTCTAAGTTTGTCGGTCCAACGTGTAATAGGATAGCTCATCTCTTACTACTCTTTCTTACTCTATCTTCTCTCTCCTATTACCTCTCTCTTATTAACTCTCTCTCTCTCTATCTCTCTCTCTCTCGTCTTAGTATTTCTTCTCTCTCGTCGCTCCTTCATTCTATCCCTCTTTTCTTCTATCATTCCTCTACTGCTTCTTTCTCTTTCGCTTTTCGCCTGAGTTGCTAATAAATTAATTTATTATGATATATATATATATTAGATAACTAATATATATTAATAGTAATGATATATATATATATATTTATACGATATTTATATAAGAATCGTAATATAAACAAATACTTTTAATATAAGAGAGATTAGTAATTATAATTATATTATATAATATATATATTATATTAGATAAGATAATAATAGTTAATAGATAATATAATAAGATAATTGTAAGAAGTATCATTAGTTGTATAAAATATATATGATTAATATATATATATTTATTAGCATGTACATATAAATAAATGTAATTATTAAAACTTATGTATTTTAATAATATATTATATATGATTATATATATCGAATTATATTTTAATATATCGATTATTATTTATTGATTCTATTGCATTATATATATATGCTATAGTAATAAATGATTTTATTTATTTAATATATCGGCTATGGAAATTGTCGAATGTATCATATAAATTTTATTTGATTTTATACTCGACTTGATTCAATTCTACTTTAAAGTGTGAAATATATCATACAGCTTTAGCTATCACATTAAAACTGTATTTCAAAATTATTCGACCTCCATATCTTCAATCCCTAACCGAAGTTTTTCCTGGTACTTAACTAAAAGAGAAGTCATGAGTTTTTTTTCACATATACGTTTCCGATTCGTTGTATTTTAGTAAGTAGTTCTCTTATACCTTTTCGTGCGATCGCTATTATATTTTGAATTTATATATAACACCTGGCTGGAAAAGACTTTCTTAGACATCATTTATAAAAGACTCTCTCATTGTCGTGTATGAGGTTGTGGAAGAAGATGTTAACTAGTATTGCATAGGTGTGTGAACATGGATCTGACTGAGTTGTATCGTTAATTGAAAAATCACGTGAGCGGAAGTTTTCAGTTGGACATCACCGTTGTGGACTCTTTGGCGACGTATAGTTTGTGAGAGGGATGTTTTGCTTGCGCAAATAGTTGTGGTTTGTGAGAACTTTGAGGCGAGAGTCATAAGTTAAAGGTAAATTTATTAGTTTTTTCTGAGGATGAGATTTCAATGGATTATAGGTGAGAAGTGGGGATAGGAGAGACTCCAGTAGTGCCATATTAAGGCCTTCTAGGAAAAGAGATTGCTTTGGGATCCTCGTTTATTGATGACTTAGTAATTTGAGGATGATTATCCTTCTGATTCATTAGAGGGCATGATAGACGTAAGAAGAGACTCACATATAAGACGATAGATAATGTGAGAATAAGGACTGGTTCGCCAAGTCGAATAAGCTTGGAAATCATTCTACAGCCTCTATCTGACCGCACAAGATGGGAACCTACTCGATCTTTTTCACAGGTGTGTGTGATGAATTGCAACACGGCGCTGGAGGCCACTCTCGCTCGAGTGTTATATAGCGGCTTCGGTGTGAGTAAAACGCAACCGCGGTGCCAGGCAGTGCATACCTGGGTACCAAATCCTTAATGCATATCTCTCGAAAACGAGCTTCACCTCACATTATATAATACTACAGTCAAAGTCTTGATCTAAATGCAAAATACTCCTATGAGTTATCACATTGACACCTCCAATTGATTGACCGAACTCATTTCGGCAAATTAGATTTTTGAGGCGTTGAGGCCTCAGATAAAATCTATTCCTTAACGCTTATGGTGAAAAATATCTTTGCCACGTAGTGAACTTTAATTCATTCTCAGTTCAGTGGTCTACATCCTTTTAACTGATTCGCTTACTGGTGCTTAAAAAGTAGGGAGGCCGAAAATATATATTATAAATAATGAATAGACGAATTGAGTACTACTTCACTATCGCGGTGGAGCTTGAAGCTTTAACTTAGAGCCTAGTTATTGTTTCCCAGAATAACTCGAGTTATTGGACAAATAAAAAGTTAGAAAACTATGTATGCTAATTTAATTTCCAATCTAGGAGGCAACTACTTCCACAGAAATTCTTATATGACATTTGAAGTTTTGTCCCTGAAGAATACTGTTTTGTAATATTATATACTTATTGAACTCCATATATATATATATCTATATATTATATATATTATATATATATTATATATATATATATACTAATATATAATTACTATATATATAATATATATATTATATAATATAATAGATATAGATATATTAATATATTATTACTTATTTACATATATATGTATATATATCTATATAGTATTATATATATATATACTATATATATATATAATAATATATATAGTATATTATATATATAGAATATATTCTATATATATACTATATATAGTATTAATATACTGAATTATAATATCGGATATATATATTATATACGAGTATTATTATATATATCAATATATATATATATATATTATATAGATATGAATTATATTATATTATATATATATATATATTATTATATATATATATATATAATATATATAATTATATTATATAGTATATATTATATATATATATATATATATTATTAAATTATTTATTAAGAAAATTATATATAATATATATATATATATATGTATATATATATATATATATATATTATATATAATATAATATAGTATAAAAAATAATAAATATATATAAATATTATACTATAATTATTAATATATATAATATTATACATATATTATAAATAAATATAGTCTTCCTAGCTTTTAAAATAATTATTTAATATTGAAAAGATGAATAATATATTACTAGTACATTCTGTAAAGCATTTATACAATTGCCATGGAACAGTGCTTAAATAAATATATTCCTTTTTTCTTGTGCCACAATTTTAGAATATGGTAATTTCTATTTATATTAGTATATATTTATCTATAATTATCATAACTATAGTTTAATCGTTTATATATCGTATCAACCTTGAACCATGGTAGGTACTGAACGAAACCTACGAAGTCCTCAACTTTTACTCAAATAATGAATCTTAGAAACTCAAAAACGGCTACTTTGTACTATATATAATATATTATAATAGCATAATTTTGTCACTGAAATGTATATTATAATATATTATATATTATACGGCAAATAGCCGTTATATTATGTACAGTGACTATCATTTTGGAAAAGTGAGACTCGAGTCCTCGAGTCCTCATTGTCAGTACGTGAGTCATTGACTCAGTCACGGCTATATATTTATTTATTTATATATATTATTATTATATAGTATACTATATAGTATATATATATATATATTATTCAGGGTTCACACTTTCTGGTAGCCCGGGTACGGTAGCTCCTACCTAATATTTTAGGTTAAATAATTAAAATTAAATTGTAAAAATATACTAAATTATTTAAAAATTTATATGAAGACAAAGTTAAAAAAAGAAGATATTTTGCATCATAAATTAAAAGAGAGAAGTCAACCGTTAATAAGAGCTATAATAATAATTGAATGCATTTAGAAATTCTCGCTCCTACTCTGATCTTAGAAGTAAAAATCTTTACACTGGGAGGACGAAGTGACGTCATTTTGTTACGTTCAACTTATAAAGGAGCGGCTAGTCTGTCTACCTATAATAATCGATTATAAAATAATCGATAATTATTATGAAATTTCGTTCTCTTCCCGCCCGTAAATATGTACGAAATGTTGGCTCGTCGAGTTTGTTGAACTTTTGTATAAAACTTAGTGTCTGATTGTTCTGATTATTGAATATAATTTTTAGTATATACTTTCTTTAAGTTGGTATTTACGCATTGAATACTAAAAATTCAAGTGAATAAACAGCTGCTAATGGAGTAAGTGTAAGATTTTTATATTAAAGAAAAAACGCTCTAAAAACTTATCTATACAAACGACAGCTCGTCATTTTAAAAAAAATGTTAGGCTAAAGAAATTTACTCCAATTGGAATGTGACTTTAAAATAAGTATTTTGTAATATATTATATCTATGTAAACAAGCTTACTATACAAATAAATAGTGTACGTTATTAATGTTATTAACATAGTTGTTCGAACTGTTATTCGTTATATACATATATTATATACTATATATTATATATATATTAATATATAAATATATATTATATATAATATATATATATATATATATATATATTATATATATTAAATATATTATATTCAATCTATATATTTATATATATATATATAATAGTATTATATTATAGTATTATATAATAAGTTATATAATATTTTGATATATATATTTCTATTTTTTATAGTTATTTATATATATATATAATATTATATATTATAATTTTTATAATATATTTAGCTAATTATTATATTATTTATATATATTATTTATTATTTAATATATATATTATATATATATATAATATAATATATATTATATATTATATAATATATTATATTAATATTATATATATTATTAATATTAAATATTATATAGATTAGTCGTATAGATAGTATATATTATTATATATAATATCTATAATTATTTAACTCTGTCTACCCAAGTGTTTCTTCCAGTACGCTGCCACTTAGCAATAATATATATAATATAATAATATATATTATATATATATATATTAATCATATATTATAATAATTATATATTATAATATATATATATAGTATTAATAATAATTCTAATATATTATAATATATATGATAATTAAATACTTTATTTTTTACATATTATATAAGTTATATATATTTAGATATAAGTAATCATATGATATAAGAATGATTTAGACTAGTACTCTTTAATTGTGGATCGGCTATTAATTATATATATATATTATTATTATATATGATATAATTATATATAATATCATTTTTATATTAATATTAATAAATATTTAAACCAAAGAAGATTACGCGAAAGAGAATGTGAAGTTTCCTATTATAAATATGTTTTACAATTTGCATCTTTTTTTACAAAAGAGAGCAAGCTAACCAATGGAATAGTTGCTTTCCTTACAAATTTTTCGTTTATTTCTTTTTCATTCTTCTTCCAAAGTGAGAACGAATGAGAACGCCAGCAAAATCTCATAGTTAATATTTAAGTTGACCAGTGAATGTGGGCAATAATATAATTACATAAGTACGACAGTATTGTGCAATTGTACCAAATACAATATAAATTGCTAAAGTTTCATTATCATTAGGTCAATACTAATGGTGAGTTTTTAATATAATATTCCTAATATTTTGCATAATAATGCCTTTTTATAGCCAGGCCTTTATTAGGTGCTCAAAACCTGGGTATAGTGATATCTAATATA
Source organism: Trachelipus rathkii (assembly GCA_015478945.1). Taxonomy (NCBI): domain Eukaryota; kingdom Metazoa; phylum Arthropoda; class Malacostraca; order Isopoda; family Trachelipodidae; genus Trachelipus; species Trachelipus rathkii. Next base: position 28,728 of record JABUQX010028882.1, read on the forward strand.
AGCTATAAATATTAATTTTTATTGATTCTATACAATGAAAATCTCGTAAATCTTTCCTATTATCCGCTAAAAAGAAGCTAAATTTCTTTCTCGTTCTTTTTTTTCGATCTATATATTCATATTCATTAATTCTAATCTATCTATCTATTTTAATTTTATTTTAATTAATACTATCTAATACTCATTATATATATATATATTACTAATTCATCTATCTGATGAGATATTACTATACTTCATTAATAAAATAATTAGATTATGGATTTATACCCTATCTCTTGTCTTATATATTATATCTAATCTATCTTATTGCTTGTGTGTGTTATGCTGTATTGCTTATTGCTTAGTTGACGTCGTAGGTTAGGTTCGTATTCTGTTATTGATTTAAGTCTAATTATGTTTAGGTTGTCGTTGTAAGTGTTAAATGTTACATTTTCTCTATGCCGTATAAAACCAATTCTATTAAATTGTATCTATATCTACTGCAATTAGCCAAATACCTATATTCATCTAAATTACTATTATTACTCTACATACATATTGCTATTTCTATTCTTATCACTAATAGTAAATAATCATCAATATAATATGTATTTAAATTATCAACATTCATTTATTCAAATAAAGATCTTTTTGATAGTAAATAATTACTGAATTTATAAATAAATAACATAACATAAAAAAACTTATTATTAATTTTTGCTAACTATCTTATACAATTTCTTTAGCTTTTTATATTTTGAATAAATAATTTTGAAGAGAAAAGGTATACTAGAAAAAATAAAAAATAAAAAGTATGATATATTTATATAATATCAAATACTGCAAAATGTAGGGATAAAATTTTTCCATTATCGGAAATTTCGCAGCTCATATGTCTCTCATCTATCTTTTATTCTATCATTATGCTCTTATTTGTCCATGCCTTGATCTGCTTCTCGCTACTCATACTCTTCTACATCAGGGACTGCCGATCTTATTTACTAGTAATCATCTCATCTTATTATACTCATATCTCTCACCTCTCCTTCTTCTCTCTCTCATATTTATCCCTAATACTATCCTATACTCTCATATAATCTATCTATATATACATATTATATAATATATATGTACTTATAATATTATATAATATACCTTATATAATATATATGAATCCATATTAGAGTTCAAATCTACCTTTCGCATTTTACTAATCGCTTATATAGATTTTTAGATAAGAAATAGGAGTAGACATAGATAGGTATTATCATAGCTAGATAATGATAGATAGAATAGATTTAGATATTCGATAAGATTAGATAGATATAGAATAGACTAGATAGATGAGATAGATAGATATATTGATGTTAACAGCCTGTTGCTTTTAACACTTGCTTTTAACGAGATATGATAGATAGATTTAGATGAGAAGCATAGATAGATTAGATAGATGAGACTAATTAATAGTATAGATAGATAGACTTAGCATAGATAGATTAATAAGTGCTTTAGATAGATACCAGCATGCTTTCAAGGATAGATTGTCTTTTACAGCCTTTGGCTTTCCATCTTGCCTTTTTCATATTGCTCTTTACCCTTGAATTTGTACACTTTGCTCTTTACACTATTGCTTTAAACTATGCTTTACACTATGTTTTTGACAACTAGAATTGACACTATGCCCTGTTTACACTATGCTTTTTACACTGATTGCTCGTTTACACTAAGTCGCTTTTTACACGTTTGGAGTAGACAATTTTCTTTTTCATGATATGCTTTGTTACCCTTTGCTTTTTACAATCTTTGTTCTCCTTGTACTTTTACACTTTGCTTCGTTACGTGTTTCTTGTTCCCATTATGAGATCTTGTTTATATCCACTACGCTCTTTCCACTATGCTATTTTATCACTTTGTTTTCTTCATTTGTGGTTTTTATCAGCTTTGAGTAACACCCTTCATCCTTTGAATAATGCTTTTTACAGCTTGTTGTACACTTTGCTTTTAAAATTGTGCCCTCTACATTTAGCTTTTCACACTTAATTTATTAACATTTCAATCTGAAAGTAATATATGTACTTATATAATTATATATTATATTATATTAATATGTAGTATATGAGTATATATAATTATAATTATATATATCTATAGTAACTAGTATATATACTATATATATATATATATCACTAAACACAAAATGAAACACTTTCCTTTCAAATACTACGTAATAAAGAAGATAGATAGATAGAGTATATAGATACGTAGATAAGACCGATATAGATAGTTAGATACGATAAGATAGATACCGATTAGATAGAGTAATAGAGAAATTCTAGATAGATAGATAGATATCGATAGTATAGATAGATAGAATAACGTACTAATAGATAGAATATATACCAGACTCACGTATACGAACTAGATAGGATATGATAATGATCTCACGATATTATCAAGATGGATTCAAGGACTGATAGACTAACGATCAGAATTGGATTAGACTACAACTATGATAGAAATAGGATAGATACGTAGATAAGAATAGAGTAGAATCAGATAGATAGATACCCGCGTTAGATAGATAGATAGATAGAATAGTTAGATAGAATAGATTAACTAGATAGATTAGAAGGATATACGTTAGATAGATAGATATCCGATTCAGTATAGGATAGGATATATATGATAGATAGATAGATGAGACTTCCGGAAGGTAGAAAATGACCTCATAGATAGACTAGATAGATATGGATAGATATGAATCAGATAGGATTATGATAGATAGTATAGATTAGATAGATAGATAGATTAGCTTTTACAGCCTGATCTTTAATAAGTAATTTAGGATTTAATAGATAAATATGATAGATAGATAGATATAGTATGAAGTGACTCGTGTGGGTTTACCTCGTCTCTGGGTCTCGGTATGTTCGCGCTCTTAGTATGTACGTTCCCTCGTTTTTCTCGTTCTCTTCCAAGAACGGTTGGTGCGTGAAGATCCTTCCTTCCGCTGACTCTCGCAGAGCGGGCCGAGAGGCTGGGGATCAATCATTTCTTATTGTACTCTGTCCTCTCGATTTTAGTCTCATGCGTCGTTGCAGGGATTACGAGACGGCATACGTCCACTCTCTTACATGGCATTGAATACGCGATCTCCTCCTTGACTTGGTCTGTATATTCAGACACACGTCCGGATCATATCTGTTTGATGAGAGAAATAAAACCTACGCTGTATTGTAGGAACTTAAATCTGGCCACTTGTAGTGTTTCTTTTAGTAAATAATAATTATGAGAAGAAAAAGATGCGAGAATATGCATAACATGAAATCATAAATGCATAGTAAATAAACTATTAATAAAAAGAAGCATTAGATACATAAACTATCGAACTTTAACTAAGATACCACGCTAGTTATATATCATAAAATAAATATCAGATAAACCAATATAATAACTTATAATAAAAATATAAACACTAACTTTTGTGATACAACCTCAATCATTAAGGATAAATAAAGAATTAAGAATAATCGACTATGAATAGTAATAGATAGAATAAGTAAGATAGAATAAGATTAAATTACTGATCAGATATGAATAGATTCTTTAGAATAGGCATACAGATCATTTTAGATAGATTGAAAATAGAAAGTTGTACAACTTTGCTTTTCCATCTTGCTTTAACACCTTAATTGCTTTTACACCTTGATTTACACTTATCTTTTACACTTTGCTTTTACACTAGTCTTTTACAACAATGTTTTTACACTATGATTATACACTATGCTTATACACTATGATTTTACACTATGTTTTTACACTATGCCTTTACACTATGAGTTTTCACACTATGCATTATTCCACATTATGCATTTACACTTTGCTATTTCAACACTTATGACCTTTTACCCTATGCTTTTACACTTGCCTTTTAACACTTTGACTTTTACAACTGTTGCCTTTAACACTTCGCATTTACACTACGCTTTTATACACACTACTGCTTTTACCTATGCATTATTAACACTTTTGACTTCTTACACTTTGCATTTTACAAACTTGCGCTTGTAGCACTATCGACTATTCTTAACACTAATGCACTCTAGGTTACACCTAATGGCTTTTTTTACACTTTGCACTTTGTTAAGCAAAGTAATGATAGCAATGAGATTTTAACTTATTGTTTGTTTATTGTCTCACTTCTTCTGACATAAATGGGATATACAACTATTGTTAGTTCAATACAACCTGGCAAGTGGAAAATTATACAATGCTTCTCTAACTGAAAAAAATTAACTATTCTATTTCACTGGTTGGAAAAAAAATTGAGGATGGAAGATATTGTAAAAAGAAATAATTACGTGGATTGTATACAGTTTGAAGTTCAGATGAAATTTTAAAATTATATTTTTGTACTTTTGGTTTATTTGCGATGAACAAAAATATTTTTGCTTTATTAAATCAATTTAATATTAAGATCTAACAAAATTTATAACAATAGAATAGTGCTAAATAATTCCAGTAATTCTTTTTGGAAATAAATTTATTTAAGGATATTTTATAACTGCAAAAGATAGGCTTTAACTTCAAAGTATTTAAGAAGAAGCTGAATTTTTTGACAACGTCTATCGCCATTACCATTGAAGAGGTTCTATATAATATGATAGTGATTGTAGTAACAATAATTAAATTAATATACATTTATTGATGATGATTGTTAACCTGATATATGGTTATATTAGGTTAGGTGTGTTATGAATAGTTAATAATAATGATAGTGACAGTGATAGTAATGATAGTAATGATAGTGATGATATTAATGATAGTGGGGTTGATAAAGAAATTGGTAATACATCGATAATAATAATAATAGCTGTGATAATAATATAGTGATGGTGATAGTGTTATTAATGTTAATGACAGTAATGTTAATATATATCACTAACTGTATTGTTAATTTCTTTTCATTTTTTTTTAATGTTATATTATTATTTATAAAGGCCCGATAGCTCAGTGTTAGAGCACTCGCCGAACCAAGCGAGGGTCCCAGGTTCGTAAAATGGGAGAATGTTGTAGCTATTTTGCCTTTTAATAGCTTCGTCCTGCTCGGGCGTTAAATGAGTACACCTCCTCTTTGATTAGGGCAGTATTGATTGTTTTATTATGTAAAAAAAAAAAAAAAATATATACTATATATATATATAGTATATCTGAATAATAATATAATATATCTATACATATAATATAACAACTATAATATTTATATATATATACGTTATATATATTACTATAATATATATATAGTATCATTTATATATATATATAATAATATTTTTTTATTATATAATACTATATAATAGTTTATCCGCGTATAGATATATATATATAAAATTTTATCCTTTTAAATAGCAAACTCCTTAATAGTTATATTAATATATTAATAGTATTACTATCATATAATGATACTATAATATATATATATATATTATATAATAAAATTATTATATAGATTATATATATATGATATTGTTTGTTTTCAGTCTTCACCCTTCAAGCGCCAACTGTCCGAAGTATGAGACAGCCAATAGGACCAATTTCACTGGACTGTCAAACTTGCAAATAATGGAGAAAAATAGTTTCAGGTACCTTTCCCTGTTCTGGAGAGTCACCAGTTTTTCAAACTCCCGATTTGGTTTCCGAAGAGAAACGTCGAGCCACGATCATTGATAAACAGGACTTGACACCGGGAAAGCCTTCTAACAGGTTGGATCGTTCTTGGTGGTTTTTTTTTTTTTATCTGAAAAAGGTTTCTGGGGAGATGAACGAGTTCGTCCTATGAATTCACTCGTTTTTTCAAAGGACAGTCCGTCTCCTCTGCTTTATTAAATGCCTTCTGTCAAACAAATCGTATCGATAGGTTCTGTCGCTCTTTTTTCTTTCTAAGTGTATTTATTGATCTCGTATTCCATGGCATGTTCTTCATATCGCAGCACGGTCAATTTTTCTCTTTGTTGCATAACCTGGTTTATATACATTGCGATGCCAGGGCTGTCATTTTCGTTAAGGCAATTACAACTACATTATTGATATATTTTATAAATGGGGTAACTCCCATGGCTTTCATTTTTCACCCACCAAAACCTCAGCGCAGTATTATTTAGAAATAAAGGAGTCGAAGAACCTGGCACCCTCATTACGTATGCGAACCTAATCAATTATATGGATTACCCAATTTCTTAATTACACCAAGTCAAAATTTCTAAGCATCTTCTATAGACAACCTAAAATAACACATCGCACATTGAACTCGTGAAAAACGACTTATAATCGCTTGTTTGAATATTACTTTTCGCCTCAATATCTTGGTGCTGATCGCAAGTCACTTTTACGTCTCACATCGCGCAATATATCCTGATCGAAGTTGGACTAAAGCTGCACAAGTATATGTAAAGCCTCCACCCTACAAACTGTAAATCCAATCCAAAACGAGGAGATCCTAACTCCACTGGACCCTTCCTATCCCCCTGGTAAGCCTGAAGTAAAACGAAAGTGAATAATCATGTGCAGAAGTTTTTTTTGCTTTCAATACCAATACCGTCGGCTGACACGATTCTGCCGAGACGAGAAATTAAATTTCTTATGATCATCATTTGATGACATTTATTGAACTCTTTTATAGAGTATTATCCCTTTGCAAAAGTTGCTGCCGTTCTCTTATTTTATGAGGTATGCACATGATTTATCCCTGCTCCCCACCACTGCTGGTTCTGGACCTACTCTCTCCAAAGTCTAGCACTCCTGCCTTGTTAAAGGCATCATTCTTGTTTCATTCCACAGTTCAAGGTGGATTTACTCCAGTGTTTTTCAGATGGTTCTAAAACAAGGACAGTGTGGGTGCGTCTGCTATCTTTCTGACGCACTCTTCCCATACCCTCTCCTCTGCTTCAATTTTTACGACAGAAATTATAATGGCTTAATAATTAACTAGTCTCTCTCCAAATTTTCTACCATATTGATTATTCTAACTCCAAATGTTCTCCGCTATACAACAATATTCTTCGGCTGCCACTCTCACATTAGAAACAAATTATACTACGTTTGACCCCTTCACGTTAATAGGTAACTGGCATCCGAAATACTGAAAGAAAGGCCAGAACGTGCCGCGTTTCTCTTTCCGACTTTCTAGTACCTCCGATGCCATTCGCAAGTCGCCTTCTCATTAACTAATTATTATCGTTCACACAAAGTTCCGTCTTACTTGGTCAAGAGACTGGTAAGCGAGTGACAGCGAGGGCGAAAACTTGGCATTGGCTTCAAGTGGTTTTCTATCACCGTCTGAAAAAGGCCTGCCGCGTGATATTTGCACGCTCCGTATTATAAACACAATATCAAATTTTACTACCATGCAGAACGACACTCTCCCATCTGCAAGATCTTGATCTCCGCACATATCCCGTAGTCTGTTCACCATATCTTCTCGATTGTCCAACTGGACCCATGTCGGCTCGTACTTCCTACTTTACGTCCATAACACGACTAAAGTTATGCTTCATATTATTATCTGAATTCTCCCACTTTAACAGTAACTATTTTCTTTCTGTCAATTGAAAAATCTCTTTATAAAATTTTTAATTTTTGTTATGTTAAATATTACTAGGACCTATAATATTATTATATAAGGACATCTTTTTATTATCTTTTTATTTATATTTAGTTCTATATCATTTTCATATTAAATTTTCTTTTGCGACATTTAAATAAGTATGAGCCAGGACCCACCCATGGAGTTAATTATTCAACCCAATGTGGCCGCTTGCCTTGATGGGCGTGAAGGGTCGCGTATATATATAGTATATTTATATATTATATATATATAATATATTAGTATATATATAATATATATATATATATATATAATTATATATATATATAAATAGTATATAATATATAAGTATACTATAGTATAGTATATTTATATAGGTAGATATATATTTATATATATATATTTATTTATTATATATATATATACTATTATCTATATTATAGTATAGTATATATATACCGTATCATATATTATCATTCTATACCTATGTAATATACTATTTATAGTGACTATATTATATTAATCTTTGATTACTATTACTTATATATATATATAATATGTATATATATTATTATATTACTATATATAAATACTATTATATCATTATATTATTAATATTATTATACTTATTATATATATACTATATATATTATATAATATATATAGTATTATATATATTATAATAATATATTTAATTTATAGATATATATATTAAAATATATATATATATACTATCTATATATATAGTATATATAAATAAATATCATATAATATCTATATATTTATATAGTACTTATAATATATATATATATTATATATATAAATATATTATATATATAGATATTATATATATGATATATATATATATTATATTATAGTATATATATAATATATAGTAATAATATATATATATATATATATATATATATAGTATATATATATATTATATATATATATATAATATATTATATATTTATATTATTATGAAGGAATGGGTGGTTGAAAAAATTTAGATGTTATGTGAAAATGTTGGAAGTCTGCATGCAATCTTATTACTATATTAAAGTGTTTAGATGGAATGCAAAGAGGCGGTTGGAGAGGCGAAGAGAAGAGCAAATGAGGAATGGTGTAGAAAAGTACGGAAACATTTTGAATCGGGGAGTAGACTGTTCTGAGAATGAGAGGTTAATAAATAAAAGAGGAGAAGGAAGAGGTTGGGGGAGAGGATTAGAGGAGGAATGGATTGCATAGTGGGGGATAGAGGTAGAGGGAAGAGTGGGGGGAGATTTTGGTGAGACTATTAATGAACGGGGGTGGGCGTAGGGGGAAGATTATAAAAGGTGAGATGGAAAATGAAGTGGGGACGGAGGTGGAAGGAAAAAATACACAAGGCAGGAAATTATTAGGGCGCGTGAATAAGGAAAAAAGGGAAGTTGAGGTCTGTGGTGTTGAGAAATGGAAATGTTGCAGAAGGATGGATATAGGTGGATGAATGGCTGACATAGGTTATTAACATGATGTTGGAAGGAGTGAGTGCAACTGTACCACAGGATTTGGAGGATGGGATGTTGTCCCCTGGTTAGGGGAAAGTGGTAGGATGGAAATGTGGCATAATTAATAGAGGCTATTAATGTTCTTTTAAGTGTGGGTAGGGGAAGCCGTGTACGGAATGAATTACTGATTGAGAGAGTATAGAGGTTTAACTCGCGAGGAGAAATGGAGTGGAAGAACAAGGAGGGAGATTTAGGTAGGAAGAGGGTAGTGTGGACCAAGTGTTCGCATAAGTGTGTGAAGAAAAGTATTGAGAGGAAAGGTGTATTGATGTTTTTTAGATTTAGAGAAAGATATGGATAAGTTGAATAGGCGGGTGAAGTGGAGGTGTTGGAGAAAATGGGTGGGGGTAATTAGGGAAGGCTATTGGGCTTTTATCAGAAATGTGAATGTGTGTGAGAGGTTAGGAGGAGAGAGTGAGATGTTTGGGACGGTTGTGTGGATTGGGCAGGCGGTGTGTAAATGTCGCCTGGCATCATTTGGTTATGGAGAGTTTGTTGCAGAGGAGATGGTGAGGAGGGGAGGGGGTGTGAATTATTGAATGGAATGATAGAAGGGAAGTGAACATGCTACTGTTGCGGGATATCTGCCCAGTGCGAAGAACGCGAAGGCTGAGGATTTGGTGGAGGGAGTTGAGGCAGAGTGTGGTGGACAAAAGAGGGTTAAAATTAAATCAGGGTAGATAAAAGTGTCTAAGTGTTTGAGAGAGAAAGTGAGGAGGGGAGGATAGAGGTTAGAGGAGGGGGTAGTATTGGAAGAAGTAAAGATTTTTAAGATACTTTAGGAGTGGCAGTTGGGTAAGGGGGAGGCATGAAGGAGGAGATAGAACATAGAATAAGTGAAGGAATGAGGGCTTTGATTGGTCTGAGAGAAATATGGAAGAGGGGGGATCCTATCACAGAAAAGTTAAGATAAGTATTTTGTTACATCTTGTAGTAACAGCGGTTGTTGTATGGTGTAGAAAGTGGGGTTGAAGCTAGGTCCAGGATAATAGATTGGAAAGTATTTTGAGATGAAGTGAAAGAGAGGCGGATTTGGGTTAGCAGAAGGGAGAGAGAATTAGATAGGTGGTGAGGAGAGTGTTGATTGGAAGGAATTGGTTGTGGGAAGAGCGCGAGAAGGATGTTTAAGATGTTATGGGCAATTATGAGATATGGAGAGCAGAGAGTAGGTTGAAGGTTGGGGGCGAGATGGAGAATAAGTAGGAAGGAGAGCAATGGGGAGACAAGAAGAGGTGGATGGATGGAATAAAGACGGATGATGGAGGACGGGAGGGAATGGGTGGAGTGAAGAGGGTGGGAGTTGCGCAGAGAAGAGGGGGGAGATTGTTATGACGGTTGGTGAGAATAGATGGAGGAGTGTGTGAGGCGAGATGAGGGGTGTGAATGAGTGAGCTGTCACGCACCACTACCGCTCAAGCGACAATAGTGTTTGAGCAATAATAATAATAATAACAAAATTGATAAGAATACTAATTTTATTAATTATTATATATTATGAAACCAAATCACATTATTAGTCCCTATTTAGATATACGTATTAGAGCTTTAGTTATATATTGAGGCTTACTCATCCATATAATTTCAACTAACTCATTATATTCCTAACTACCATACCTACCTAACTAGTATTTATACATCGTCAAATATAATCATGCTATATTATGTACTTATATCGCTATAATATTAACGATTATTATTTCTACTGATATATACGGTAGTACGTTACTAGTATATATATCATAATACTATATATATAATAGATATATTATATATATATATATATATATATATATTAGTATAATATAGTATTAAAATATATATATATATATATATGTATTATAAAGTATATATAATATATATATATATATAATTAATATATATATATAATATAATATATACTTATATATAAAATATTATATCTTCATATATATATATTATATATATAGATATATATATATATATTATTATATATATATTATATATATAATATATATCATAATATAAAGAATATATATATTATATGATATAGTATAATATATAGTATATATACTATAAATAATATATTATGATTTGTATATAGTATAATATATATAGTATATAATATGATAATATCTATATATAATTAGTAATTATATTGCTATATATATAGGATATATATAATATTATATATATACTATATATAGTGTGTTGTGTATATATATGTATATAGTATATAATATTATATAATCAGTATATTTAAGTAATATTATATTTATATAATATCTCAGGTAATATTAATTATATTTTATACATTTTTCATTAAATTTGTCTACAAATTCCAATAACGAAACACATTCTAGAAAATTATAAATTAAAGTATTTCAAAACTTTTAATATAATTTTCTTTATCATGTATAGATTACTTCTTGCACTACAATTACTACGAAATTAAAAGATAGACCAACAAACAGAGTCATTTTAAAACACAAATTTATTCATTAATTTGCTAATGTGTTTATTAAATATAAAACTCTATCTTTCTCGGTAGTTTTTTTTGTAAATAATCGTGCCATTTGTTTGCTATAATTAAACTATATCTATATATTATATATATATAATATATATTATAGTATAATATATATATATTTACATAATTACTATATCTATATGAACGACTCTCTATAAGAATATATATATATATATACATATTATATATACATATCACCTATTTTATAGATAATATAATATCTAATTTTAAATATAGAACAATACCATAATTTTTTTTTTTTTGTTTTAGAAAATAAGAGGATTAAAGAAAACGAAATTCGGGGATAGCATTCTGACGACATCATGTGAAATATTAATTTCTTTGTACAATGTTGTAATTTAAAATAAAACAACAGTCAGCCAGTCATTTATGAAAATTTTGCCAGAATGGTTGGTATAAGCAGCACAACATAAATTCAATTTTGATATAAACATGTAATAAAGGTTATATATAATTCTGAGTACAATAAAGAAATCTAAAGTTTAGTAATATATCAGCAATAATTAAAGATTCCTACACATTTATTCCTGGTAGTTTGTTCTGATTTCTCCAATGAAGGATGGTCATTTGCCATTGTCGATTTTTCTAGTTAACTTATTCAGTTACTTAATTTATAAGAAAGTTAATTATTTCAGATGGTTTTAAAGTTTAACTAATGTTCAGTGGAAAAGTAGACACAAGGATTTAGACTACTTAAGAGACTCTTCAACAAAGTGTCCCATCTGTCCCTAACACATTTAGGTGAGATAACATTTAACGGAGTTAGTGTATAGAAGCCCGGAGCAAAAAAACATAAAGATCAAAAATCATTCTGCAAATTGATGACGTCTAATCAATGAAATTCTGAAGGATTATGAGCAAAGTAATGTGAAACAGATAAGCATGCTAATGTCCCTAATTCATCATACTCGTTACTGTAGTGCAATACCGTTTTGATGAGTTGAAAAGGGGACAACATCACAGATTATATCTATAATATGGGGATGAGTAGAAATCAGTTATGGCTACAGAACGCACCTCGTTTAAGATATAATTTATTGAATGAGGCGCTAGCTAGACAAAGGAGCCTTTTGACCATGCAACGTAGTAGTAGCACAGTATTTATGTGAATAAACGATCTATTCTGAAACAGAAGGAATTTTTTAACGATGTAATAGCAAAAGACAACAGGATGTGTACCATTTGAACATGACTGTAACTCTGTGAATCGTAGAGATACGCGACATGCTATTAACTTTCGTAGTGCTGTAGTGAGGCCACAGATATGTATTCCCATATCTGAGTGATTGCCTCCGGCTTGTTCTAAAAGATATGAAGATTAACTCATACTTCCATATATCCAAAATTGGAAGCTATTCTATACTTAGCGGCATAGACAAAAGACAATCAATGTAATAAAGAGAAAGCCTATTTGTTGATAAGGATACACTTTTAGCTGGTATATACTTGGATGCGACGTATCGAGAGACATTAACGGAGGCTCAGAAACCTCTCGCCCGCTATCCGCTGGCAGTTGCGAAGGTTGCTTTGTCGGATTCGCCACAGTGTGTTGGACTTATGTTCAACACCCCCGAAGATTCAGCAATTGCGAAGTGGGATGGTGCGGAAACAATATTATCAGATATCATCAAGTTTGACGGTTCACTGGGCATCAATCCTGATGAATCTGAGGTGGTAAACGTGGGTAATGTAAATTCATCGAACATAACTTTCTTCTCGCCGTACGCGCCGCTCGCAATCTCGTCCTTTCTTTCGGCCATATTTCGAATACTATGTAAAAGGGGAGGATTGGAAGGGTAAGTGAGTTAATTAAGTGAGAGTTAAGTATCTAAATTTAGTATTCTAATGTAAGTGTTTGTGTATTTAGAAGATGTAGTTGAGATCAGAATTAAGAATCGTCATGAAAAGGTACTAAAGAAAACCACAATATATGAAGTAATCGTAGACGGACTGTGAGTACACAAAATCAAAAATAGAAAAGAAAAAGAAAGGCAGCAGACACGTAACAGGTAGCTCCTCAAAGAAATAGAGAACTATGCTCTGCTACCATAAATGTTATGAAATTTTGTGATGGATAGATGATGGTAAAAGATGTAGATAAAATAATAAGAGACAAATTTTAAATAAATAAATTATAGAACAAAAAAAACAAACTCACGGTGCAAGTGATTTCCCACAACACCAGCAAGGCCGCATGGGTTTCAATAACCGCCCCAGAGAGGGGCTACCTTTGATATTCTACTGCCTTGTCTGAAATCTAATGGATCTTTAATTCTTGAGATTTCGTGGGATGTCTTGGTAGAAACATGTGTCACTCTCACACATGAAAAATAATAATAAAAGAGATCAGAAAAAGTGAAACAAATAAAACACCAATATAAAGAATGAAAAAAAATCAATTTACCTATTGTGGGTTTATAACCCTTCCGATCTTAACGATGCTGCTAACTTATCAATCGCTGTAAACATTTCATTTTCATCGAGCTTTAAGTAAATAATTAAAAACATAATAGAACTAATTAACGGTTATGTATTTTATTAATAATTAAATTCTTTCATTTCCAGAAAATCGGTATTAAAAAATAAAGGACATGGACAACAAGACCAATAATTGCTAATCATACTTCTAGTGGAATGTTTGAACATTATTATGGATGGAAGAGTAGACATCCTGCAATGGTTTACATGTGAAACGACCCCCTTTCCAAAGAATTATGAAACAAAAGACTCTAGTAGGTAAAGACCTATAACCTACCTTCAATCTTGGGGAATTGTAAATGATAAAGTAGTCAATGAATATTGTAATTATTAAAAAGTTTTATTTATTTTTAACCAGATACCGATACCAGAGTTTTTCCAATACTGATACCTTTTTCTAAAGTAATTACCGGCCAATACTGATACCTTTTTCTAAAGTAATTACCGGCCAATACCGATACCTTTTTCTAAAGCGATTACCGGCCAATACCGATACCATAAGTAGTAATTCGTTTTAGATTTTTCTGTTAGGGTATATTTGTTAATTTGACTAAGTGGATGCGCTATAAGTCAGTAGAGTCTACATGACTAAATATGAGAAGAAAATCGGTAAACTATATATAATATGTTTTGTTTTAATTTTTGTATTACTTGGCAAATTATTATTTTCGTTTTTTAATTCTGCCGAGACCTGACGTAGCTCTAATAGTAATATTCGTTAATCCTAACCAAACCAGCCGTGAAATAAAAAAATTATAGCTATGTATGTTATGCTTCACACTAAATTCTAAGTTAGAGAAATATAAATTCACTTATTACAACTTAATATCTTTTATACACTATTTCCGTTTTTAACGGTAGATTATAGCTGCACATCAAGGACAAAAGTTTAAATTAAGTTGTTTTTTATTACTTGTATTTATAACTTAAAGTCTACATGTTACAACATAAGCGGCGTTCGCGGATCGTTTAATCATAACCAATTCATTTCACTAGCGTTTCTTATGACAAATACTTTTTGACTTGAATTGACAATGGCAACGATTATTCCACATTCCTGGCACTAAGAAACACCTTGCAATCGTTACTTCATCAAGCGTCTAATCAAAAGCACGCCCGGTGTGAGAAATTGGGAATCAGTGTTTACAGCTACGTGAATCCACACACCTCCCAGAGCACGTTCTACGTCTAGACTATGGAACTTGTATGTCTGTTTGTACTCAGAACCCGCAATGTTTACTTCGTTGAATTAAGGAACTTGATCGAAAGTTGCCGGATCACTCAAGACACACGAACACGGTAATCACATCTAATAATAATCAAAAATCCTAATATAGACCATAAGGCTATTAAACTTAATTATATTGCTGGAAATAAAAACTCTTCAAATCACTCTGATACCTTCTCTGAACAATACCAGAGGGTTCGATATGGAAAGATCTATAGAAATGGCAGAACCGTGTTAATGCATTGTGTAACTACAGTATTCTTAAATACCATAAGAGACGTCCAAAGACGAAAGCAATAATTGGAAAGACCAGTCCTATCCGGTCAATACACATACTGTATAAAATTAGACAAAACCTATTTACTCACGGAATATTATTCATTTGTGTTTGCATCAATAAACACAGAAACCAAAGTATAACCTTTTGAAATACAATATATTAAAAACTGGTATCACTTCTTTGCCGGAAGACAGTTTGCTTGATAACATATAAAAACTTAGTACAACAATTATTTAATACAATACACAAGAGTTAAGAATAGGTGATTTTTGGTATTGACGAACTCGTGGCTAGTTAGTGGATGTGATACCATCACTAGTTATAAGAAATCTGCTAGCTGAAGTCGCGGCTGGGAATGGAGAAAGGAGTGGACGACAGTTAGGAGTTATTACACAGTACGATTAATATAGGTAGTATATGTAGTATATATAATTTGTATATAGTATATATACGGTATATGGGTATATATATAGGTAGGGGTATAGTGTATATAGTATATGGTATTATATAGTATATTCTGGGG
>JABUQX010028883.1:0-17500 GCA_015478945.1 Trachelipus rathkii
ATTCTTTTACTGACTCAATCCACTTTTTCTTAGGTCTCCCACCTGGTCGATTCCCAACAAACCAACCTCTATACATGTGCCCACCTGGTCGATTCCCAACAAACCAACCTCTATACATGTGCCCACCTCGGGTCGATTCCCAACACATTAACCTCTATAACATTGCCCCACCTGGTCCATTTCCCAACACCACTAACCTCTATTACATGTGCCCACTCATGGTCGATTTCCCAACACACACTAACCTCTATACATTTGTGCTTAAACAACCAACTATCATTAATCCTTTATATCCATATGAGCAAACCATCTTAAAAGCAATTCCATTTATTCTCTCATTCAGTCTTTCTTCTTCACACAACACAGCTCCCCAAAACCCATTCCCCATTTTATCAATTCTTCTCACACCTAACACGTCCTTAAGATATCTATCTGAACAGATTCCACCATAGATCCATACCACTTATTCCACACCCATAATTCGCTACTATCGTCATTAAAACCAGGACACAGCATTACCATCCTTGCAGAGCCCAAGAGCAACTCAAGACTTAGTTCCCCTTACTTAATCAGAGATTAATTGCACCAGACGCCTTCCTGCCACCTCATAACTTTCCCTACACATTGTATCACCCGTTCTTTTCTTTCGCTTACATTATAGTTTTGACAATCTTTAAATTTATATCGTTCCAGTTGATACCATCCAACATAATTTTTGCACTGCAGGACTCTCCTCATGCATCCATCTTACTCTTTCTACATTTACTTTAAACCCCCAGCTTTTAGCCAACACCCTGTTCAAATCCAACCCCACCAATCCCTTCAAACTTTCTACAGAATTCGACAAACAAAAACAAATCATCTGCGTCCATAAAGCATGTGCACCCTCACTCTCTTTCCATTCTCCATCAGGTCTATCCCCCTCCCTGCCCACTCCTCCCTTAATTCTTCATTACTCCAATCCATATTTAAAATCAAATACCCAAATTAAAAAGAGAGCTAATGTAGTATTGAAATGGACACACACGATGCACACAGCAAAGGCTAAAGGCAGTGTTCCTTCTATGAATAGCATGAGAACAAATGAGTTATCAGTACACAGGAATTGGGTGATTAATCAACACTGACAATAGTTGGTAATTGATACACACACACAACCACAACCAAAACATTATATACATAAATTTACCTAAGGTATTTGCTTCTTCTGAGCTTTTTAATTACTTGATCAGTCTTAATATTTAACAAATGGATACTATAAACTTAATCCATTTATTGAAGACCTCAAAGTATTTCAGATCAATATTAAAAACTAACTTAATATAATAAAAATAATAATAATTAATAATAATAATAATAATAATATAATAATCAATAATAATAATAATAATTAATAATAATAATAATAATAATAATAATAATAATAATACTTTTCTGTTCTCTTAATATGTTTCTAATTTGAGTAAAAAAAAATAACCAAAGAATCAACATACATCTACATATTTAGCACTTGACTTCTCAGACAATTCATGGATGTGTCAAGATTTTATTTGAATTTCCCATGTGGACAAGTCCTTCATTCAAACTCCAAATTCAACACTTGGATCCCTCATCTCTGACTTTATTGATTGCCTTTTGGTCTAAGTTTCATCATGTTTAATGTTATCGCGTAAAGCAAAGTTTGTTTCATTTTTCGGGAAAATCTGAAACTAAATAAAAAGATGTAAGTAAGCCTAAAGTAAAGCGAAGCAAAAAAACAAAAAGACAAGTTGAAAAGAGGCAAACTCATTTTGAAGAACAAAATGTTTAAAAAAAAAAAAAAAAACCTCAACAGGAAGGAAATTGAGATGATATGGGAGCATGAGTTTGGATTAGACTAATACTAATATTTGAAAACCATCTTTTTATTCGGATGAATGCAAGTGAAATGTATCGAATGATTATTAAAGCCAAATTTTTTAATATGTAAGAAAATACAGAATATCTCTTCAACAAAATAAAAGCAATTAAATTATATATGGATTTTAATAGTTTGAGTAAAAACTACTGTGTGCTATTAGAATTAAGGGTGATATGTGTAAAAACCAGTCGCGAGTGAATAATATGCCCAAAATCTTTTGTCTTTGACACATTAAATTTTATCAAGGTAATTGTTTTTGTTTACAGCAATTATTATTATTAATATTATTATTACCATATTATTATTATTAAATAGCTACTAGAATACCAAAAAAAAAAAATATAAAACTTTTTCAGAAAAAAAAAAAAAAATAAAAAAATAAAAATCATTGGAGGTGTGAATGATTTTAGATCGGTCGTTTAAACACAGCGTTTAAACTGAAATTTTGAATTTCGATTTTCCCTGACATGTTCCCACTGGACCCAAAGTCCCAAATTTTTCCTTCATGACCAGCGTTGCTTCGATTACTTTTGGTTGTTATTAAACTCTATTAGATTTCCTTACTATGATTGCAGTCCGTATTTACTCAGTGCATACATTAAAATTATTGAAAATTACTTGTAGAGAAACCGCTTTGCATATATACATGGATGAATTTAAAGAAAATTATTTATTTTATCTTTAAGTAATCAGCCCATTGACTAGTTCCTTCCCATTGAGTCCACTGTTAATTCTCCTTCCCTACAATCGATCACTGTCATACAGTCAAACACTTTTCATTTGATACAAAAAGAATAAGAATAAATCTACAAACAGTTTGTACGATTACATCATAGCCTAGTGGAATAAAACGTCCACTGTAGTTACAAAAAGTTCTAAATGGGGATTAGATTTAGGTTACTCTCTTTCTTCTCAAGCATCGCATTTTTGTATTTTCTACTACGTCGTCTTCTTCTGTCATAGCTTCAGTTTTAACATCTTCTTCATAGCTCTTTACAGTTTATATAGCTGTAACTGGATGATTTTCTTTTTTGTCACTCTTTTTATTGCTCTTCTATGGCTTTGTCGTCTGTTTTGACTCTTTGAGATGGTCTTCATATCCTATCGGCAGCTCTTACATTTGTCATACATTTTTTGAGTGATAGGAACTTATGAATACTTTCATGACATGAGATCTTATACATTGTGCACTGTTCTTTGAGCAAATCAGACTATGTTCTTTCAGATTTCTCCACTAAAATTTGCATTAATATATAGAAAACCCCCTCCTTACAACGTACCATTTCATGCGAAAACAATGCAGTCCTAAATATTCAATAATTTGCCCAACAATGCCACATACATTCGAATCCGCGGTCACCTATAGACAGAAAAAAACTAATCAAGTCTCTTAAAAAGACAGTCTACGACTTAAAAATATTATGGAATTTTAAATTGCAAACATTAATTAATTACTGAGCTACTGCAAGAGTAGGATGGTATTGTGCTTTTGCCTTTCTTGAAAAATAGGAGACCAGACCGATACCCCTTAATACAAATCATATAAAGACGCGACGCCCCATTTTTAAAATTGAAGCATATCGATACACTATGCTGGAAACCAACTTAATTATATAATGTTTCCCTATATCGGACAGCACGGCAGTTATTAAAAAGACATTTATCATCCATAAACAACACTTTCCATGCCCCATAGTATTGTCAGATCTCTGTAACATTCACTCTTTTTAATGCCAATATTACAGATAGAAGAGACTTGTATTGATAACTACGGATTTGGGGTAGCGTTACTTAAATCGGAACCAACTCAGTGTCTATTTTTACAATCGGCATTGAGTTGTGATTAAGAAAGCGCTTGATGGCATGGCATTAATTTTCAGTTGCACACAATCTGCACAATATTCTCGTGTATTAAGTTCAATAGAAACAATAACGATAAAAATTTGTTTCCTAGATTGTATGTGAGTCACTGCTTGAGTTGTTGATTAAATTCAATATGAGTTTCCCCTCTTGAATGTGAAAGCTCTCTGGCTTGGCATTTCATTTCTTAGAATAGATCAAAGTTCTTATTTACATACTATTAAGTTATTGTCTCTGCTGAAGCGTAATTCAGGTCGCAGGTTACCCAACCACCTGATTAGGACATGTGGGAAATCTCAGTAATATTTTTGAAGTATTCCAACCACACTCTAGTGTTCATTAGTCTAGTTTTTTTTTGTTGAAGTCATTTGTGAATAACAATAAATAGAGTAAATTGAAATTAATTTTAAAGAAGAAAATCCAAAATCACATTCAACAAACCTCAAAAAAAAAACATCTCAAAAAGTATAAATCCCAAAAAGAAGGGTTAAAAAAGAATAATAAAAGAGCGAGGATTTAAGCATAAGTCCAAATATAGTCTAAAACAACATCCAATATACATATAGGTATGCTCGAAAGAGGATGAAACTTTGGGGACAAACCTCTACGGGAACAGAATAGGTATCGGAAAGTCACCGGTGATGCTGACACTCATTAAAATAAAAAGAAACAGGATAGAAGTATATTTTATGGAACGTCATTCCTCGCCCATCCTTCTCAGTTCAGCCTATATATACAGAATATAATCTCTGTATTCCTATCTAATTAGATTACAGTAAGGAAAAAATACCCAATAGATTATCAAAATAATGCAACTTGGTTTCCATGGATCTTTGCTTCATATGTTTTGAAATATATTAAAAATTTCACTGACTTTTAGCATATTTTAAAAAAGTTTCCATTTGTCTTCATTGACGCAAATTTTTTTTTTTTCCCTTACTTTCCTGACCTTCCCTGACTTTCCAGAAAGTGTGAAACATATATATATATAGAGAGTGTAGTTAAAGAGAAGAAGAAGAAAGAATTCGGAACAGAAAGAAGAGAGAGAAGAAAGAAGGAAGGAAGAAGAAGAAGAAGAAGAGAAGCACGGAAAGCAAAGAAAGAAGAAGAAGACCAATTAAGCATACTACATCGAGGAGATTCGAGAGAAAGAAGAAGGAAGAAGAAGCATAAAGCAGAAGAGGAAGAAGAAGAGAGAGATCATGAATGTAGTCAGTGAGAAGAAGAAGAAGTTGGATTAAGAAAGAAGAAGAAGAAGATAGAAGGAAGCGTTAAGAAGAAGAAGAAAGTTGAAAGGAAGTGAAGAATAGAAGAAGAAAGAAGAAAAGATAGAAGAAGAACGTAAGGAAAAGACAGAAGAAGACATATATATTTTAGTTTCCTGACTGACATTACAGAGTTTCTTAATAAGTGTGAATAAATAAATTTTAAATATTGGGTCTTAATATTCTTCTGCTAGTCAATAAATTTTATAATATTTCTGTCAATATTTCAATTCAATTTCTCTTATAACTACCAATTTAAGTCTGTAGGCAATTACTGTTCATATTTAGAATGCGAAATATATGGCTAAGAATCAAATATATCCTTATCAAGAACAATCCTATAACAAAGAAATTTTTTTTGTAATTTAATAATAATATGATATCTATTATGTGAGAGTACTCCACAGGCAAAGCACTATATGAGGAGGGTTATTTGGTTCCTCAATAATTCAACTCTCGGCCTACATATTGAAAAAGTGGCTAAAAATTTATCTGTATGGTTGTTGTTATCACAATGAAACTAAGTTACACATTTGGTCACAATGTTACTTTCCCAGCGACTCACAGCATCTATAGGCTAGAGACCTATTTTTCCCTACTCAGCACTATTCTCAACAAAGTTGTTCAGAACATTATTGTTTTAACACAACTTCCTTCTTACAACCAACCACTTCTTTTGCATATAATATACACGTAAGCAAACAGATTGCAGTAAAAATTCGACATAATGGCCATTTACCATTGTCATCAACATCATTCTTTCATCTCTAAAATTATCTCCGTAAAGGGCTGTCACACTCCAATGGCAAAGATTACATCCCATGGACCTTCCCCTTGGCCTCTTTCTGAAATTTCCTGACTTACCTTTCTAAAGGCATTGGCCTTACAGCTAAACTAAAGGTCTTCTTCCAACTCCATTTCTATAGTCACGGTGACAGATCTTATTCTGAAGAGGGAGTGGGTCTGCAGCTGTCTTCCCAGACCACTCTCTCTCTCTCTCTCTCTCTCTCTCTCTCTCCTCTCTCTCTCTCTCTCTCCCAGTCTGTTTTATATATTCATACTCCTGTACTCCATGTTTGCCGTTTCTTTACCCAAGAAAAAAAATGATACTCATCATGCAAAAGTTTTTGAGAAACTTCCATGCCAGTAAAATATCAGCCTAACTTTTGTTGGAAACCATATCAAGTTGGTATCAGTTGCTATGAAATTGCTGACAATAAAGAAGCTAAACTCACCTCTTCTCTCCGTAGGTTATTCCACCACCTTCCCATTGATATTGGGCATATCTTTCTTTCATCATCCAATTTCATTTATCAATTTCCGTCAAATCTTCAAGGTTCACTTGCTGGAGTGTTGGTATGATGGTCGGAGATGAGAAAAGTTGAGAATCGTGAGGCATGAAACTGGTGAATGGCATTCTGCCACTACATATATATATATATATATATATATATATATATATATATATATATATATATATATATATATATATATATATATTACTCTCTATATATATATATATATATATATATATATATATATATATATATATATATATATATATATATATATATATATATATATATATATATATATATATATATATATATATATATATAATCTTTTTGAGCAAATCTGATACTAATATCTGGATTAATGAAAAGATAATAATATCCGCAAAAAATTTAATATCTTTCCAATTAAAACTTTGTTTACCTTTCACCTTTAAGCCAATAAATATACAAAAATATTCTCATCTATTTTTAATTAAACTTAAAGCTCAATTTTAAATATGCCCAATGTGGGGTAGTCTCATCTTTTCGGGTGAGTTACTTCCCTCCCCCTAAATATTAATTTATTTTCTGCTATACTTTGGCAGATTGCATTGATCAATAGTATCCTAATATAATTTAATTATGCAATGTTTGATCTCCCAAATTGGGTATCGTTGCAAATTTTAAACACTGTGTCTATCTATCTATCTATCTATCTATCTATCTATCTATCTATCTATCTATCTATCTATCTATCTATCTATCTATCATATCTATCTATCTATCTATCTATATATATATATATATATATATATATATATATATATATATATATATATATATATATATATATATATATATATATATATATATATATATATATATATATAACTTTTTTATGAGTTAATAGAGTGATAATGAAAAGGGGTAATTTTTATTTTTATTTCTAAGACTAATTAAATCAGGTGGTAAATAATGGTATCAATATTAACAGTTAACACAATGGGTCAGTTCACAGTCATTAATAATATTGGTGAAGGTTAATATCATAATTTTTATATTCAAACACAAATTTCCGGCCTTTAACAAGCCGACACACAATGCCTCTCTTCTTATATCTTGAGGTCTGACTCTAATGCATCTCTCTTCTTATGATACGAGACGCTAACTGCCCTTGCCTCCCCTCTCGGGCAGCATTTTGCAGTGACTCATTTTTACAACAATGGAGTCATTCGGTAGAGTCGTTAAATATTTTTCTTACATAATAAAATAATAATTAAAATTTAATATACGGATGTATATATCAAGTATACATAGTTATTATAGTAAGGGTAGAGAATCTGCCCTTACAAGTTTTTTTTTTTTTTTTTTTTTTTTTTTTTTTTTTTTTTTTTTTTTTTATTTTATTTCTACAATACTATTAAAACAAAACATATATAACCAGACCTTATTAATTTTACAATATCTAATACAATAATGATTTCGTTTCAATAACCTCTATTACAGAACGTAAGACCGCCTTAATTTAAGAAGATAAAATTATTCCATTAAATTGAGACAAGATAAGGGTAAGAGTGAATTTCGTATTTGATGGGAGGAGCCAGAAGCCTCATTATCTATTGAAACATTACGAAGCGTATCGGGATCAATCATGTAATCATAATTAAAGTCAATAATAAACCCATATTTCTCTAAAAAATCCATACCCAAAATATTGAAATTAATTTCGGCAGCGAACGCGCATAATTCAAATTGCCTTCCCAGGCCTATGTCGATCTTAATTACTTTCTTATTATAAATAGATATCAATGTCCCGTTAGCCGCAGTTACAGAACCCATCATACCCCCACTCCTATCTGCATCTGAAGGTCGTATTAAATTTAAAGAACTCCCCCAATCTAGCAAATAATTATTCATGCTTCTCCTATCAATGACGGAATAAAATTTCATAAAAACCGCCCTCTTAGCCATCGCAGTTCCAACATTAACACAATTTTTCTTTAAAAATGTTATATCCCTTTCACTCCCGAAATTTATATAGTAACCACCATCATAATCGTCGCTATCATCATCATTATTGTTATTATTATTATTATTTTTATTATTTTTTTCATTATTATTATTATTATTATTATTATTATTATTATTTTATTATTATTATTATTATTCTTATTAACTAACTATCTTAATTATTCTTTTTCAATTTTCTTCTTACCTTAACTATTCTTATTTTTTTTCATCATTATTATTATTATTATTATTATTATTATTATTATTTTTCATTATTATTATTATTATTATTGGTAGAATAATAATTCAGGGTCTTTCGTTCTTCCTCAACTCGCGCCTCGGCAATTAAATCATGAGCGCTACGGTATTCTTCCCCCCGCAATTCATTCATTTCAGTATTTTTAACCATCCCGTTTTCTACATCTTTACTTAAACTACCCTCTTGCTCTGTATGCGTCGAGCTACGTACTAAATCAAAACCAGACTCCGCTCTCGCACCTTCTCCCGTTCCATCTGGGGAACGAACTGACTCAACGAATCCCCCATCAGAGACACTTTCTGTGATAGCAGCTACAACAAAATCACTAACATTCTCGTCCCCAATTTCGTTATCGTAATTAAAAGTTCTATCACTAGCATGCTTATTATTACAGTCAGTATTTCTAACATATTTATACCTATTATCATAATATGCGTTTCTATTATAATTATAATTATTATAATTACCATTATGATTTACATGTCCATTATTATAATTATTACTATAGTTTGCAACCCTAGTCCATTTATAAACATTATGATTAATATTTCTATATTGCCTATAATTATAATTATTAAAAGTATCTCTTCTGTAACATGCATTTTTAAAATTATTACCGTAATAGTTTCTTCTTCGACGGAAAACATTCTGCTCTCCCCCCGGATATTTCGGATAACCCCCATAAGTAAACCCCCCAAAATTCCTATAACGAATACCAGCAAAATGTCTGTAATTATGGCTATAATTCCTACCGTTATTATGATTATTATTATTATTATAATAATAATATTTTCTATTATTATAGTTATTATTATGACTATCATTATAATGATCATTGTAAAAATTATTTCTACTAAAATTATTATGATTATTATTATAAAACCATTTTCTACCATTGCAGTTATTATTGTGACTATTATTATAATGACTATTATAAAAGTTACTTCTAAAATTGTTACCTCTAATATTAAAATTTTTCCGTCTAAAGTAAGTATTTCGCCACGTGTTTATTCCCCCCCTTTGGCCCGTTGTTGGAACCAGAGAGGAGCTTCTACGTTTCCCTGTATTAAGTCTTGATCGTCAATGTTGATTGTAGATTTCCTTGAAGTCTTCTTCATTAGGTTTTTGATTGTTCCAATTAGAGAAATCATTTCTTCCGTCGTTTTTCTCTGTATCGCTATCAGGTGGTCTATCTTGTTTTCGTGAGTTGAAGATTCTCCTTGTCCATTTTGAGAAAAGTTGTCTTCTTCTCCCATTCCCCCATTTTGGGGAACCTCGTGAGGGATAAGTGAATTGGGGTTCGAGATTTCAGGCGAAGTGGTAACAGTCATCTTGCTTCTTGTTTCAAATTTGGGTGAAACTTCTTAAAGTTGGGCAAATTTTAACGGTTTTTCTTTTTCCGTTTAGGGGAAAGTTTTTAAGCCTATTGCGATAGAGTTTCTTATTTCACTGTTTTTTCGGGGAATTTGAACTTTTTTTTTTTGTTGTTGTTTTTCTTGTGTGTGTTTGTGTTTTGAATTGGCACTTTTTTTCACTTCACTGATTAAAATTTTGTTTATTATGATTTTGCGTTTGTTTTCACTTCACTTTTGTATATTGGATGTTTATTCGAGTCACTCTGGGGTCACCATTCTTTGTAATAACCCTTTGATGAGTTAATACAGTGATAATGAAAAGGGGTAATTACTTTTTATTTTTATTTCTAAGACTAATTAAATCAGGTGGTAAATAATGGTATCAATATTAACAGTTAACACAATGGGTCAGTTCACAGTCATTAATAATATTGGTGAAGGTTAATATCATAATTTTTATATTCAAACACAAATTTCCGGCCTTTAACAAGCCGACACACAACGCGACTTCTCTTCTTGTATCTTGAAGCCTAACTCTAATGCATCTCTCTTCTTATGATACGAGACGCTAACTGCCCTTGCCTCCCCTCTCGGGCAGCATTTTGCAGTGACTCATTTTTACAACAATGGAGTCATTCGGTAGAGTCGTTAAATATTTTTCTTACATAATAAAATAATAATTAAAATTTAATATACGGATGTATATATCAAGTATACATAGTTATTATAGTAAGGGTAGAGAATCTGCCCTTACATATATATATATATATATATATATATATATATATATATATATATATATATATATATATATATATATATATATATATATATATATATATATATATATATATATATATATATATGTATATATATATATATATATATATATATATATATATATATATATATATATATATATATATATATATATATATATATATATATATATTATTTTTAGCAATATATATATATATATATATATATATATATATATATATATATATATATATATATATATATATTTCTGTATATAAATTCATATAATGGTGCTTGGAACCCCTGCTGGGGGCACATGGCATTTCGCTCCTGGGTTACAGGAGCAACCAACCAAAGTCAAGCAACGCCGACATTGGAACAACAACTTGTGATGGTTCGAGTCCTGGCGCGAGTGAAATTTTTCTCCGTCTTATTATTGCAGATTGTCGCAACTTCAGAAAAAGAAAAAACTGCGTATGCTGATTAAGCAGTTAGTTCAAGCCCTATTCTTGATGTCAATATGATGGTTGGAAACATTTCTCTTTAACTACTACTTCAATGCCTCTTCTGTAGATTCTAAAGAAATTGATTTCGATTTTAGATAACTTTCCAATTCTTTAATTAGAAATCCTTCTGTTGGATTTATTATTTTTTTCTTCTATTTTTCTCTTTGATTTTCCATCTCACTTTCTCTGCTCTCGTCAGTGTCAGTATCATAACTTTAAAACCTTTTTTCCAATACAAGACCTTAGATCATATGAATATATTGACATTGATGGTATCACGGGGTCTACTTGGAAGTCTACGATGATAATTGTTCCAGATCCTCAAAGCACTCAATGATATATTTTTGAAATTGATTACTATTGCATCTTTCTTTACATATAATCCACTTTGAAGCTTCTTATTTAACAGATTTACAAATACATATATATATATATATATATATATATATATATATATATATATATATATATATATATATATATATATATATATAGTATATATATATATATATATATATATATATATAAAATATATATATATATATATATATATATATATATATATATATATATATATATATATATATATATATATATATATATATATATATATATATATTAGGACATTAAGACATTAAGAATATAGAGACAGTAAGAAGCCGCATGGGCCTGTCGAGACTGTCCCAGTCAACCCACCAACCAAACATGTTCATGCAAATCCACAAAGCACCCTAGGGCTTGTCAATAACTTACTAAATCTACCAATTTGGTTAGTCAAAATAATGATATAGCTATATGATACCCAAACCATCCACATGCATTAATAACTAAGTTATGGTCAGACATACAGTCTAACATTTATAACTACTATAACTAAAACCCGCCAATTTGGCTGCGTCTAAATATATTATATGATACCAACCCATCCATAAACGTATCAACCTTTAAATGTTGCAATCGAGTCACACTCAACAACCTCCTCTGGCAGACCATTCCAATATTTAACAACCCTATTAATTTTCTTATTATGCCCCTTGGTCACCTGTCCATGCTCTACTATGAAAAATTTATTGGTCTCTGTATTATCAATAGATGTAAATATTTTGTAGACTTGTATCATGTACCTCTCTGATTTCTACAGAAAATATTCCTAACTCCTTCAGCCTCTCCTCATAGCTCTTACCTCAAACAGAAATCATCCTTGTTGCCCTACGTTACTCGCTCTAGCATATCTAAGTCTTTCTTTAAATAAGGGGCCCCAAACTTGTGCACAATACTCTATTACTGGCCTAACATAGCTATTATACAGTTTACTTATAACTTCCTTGCTCTTGTAAACAACATTGCGATTTATTATGCCCAGCATCTTATTAGCTTTATTTCTAGCTTCCAAACACTGATTAGCTACTTTCAAATTACTGCTTGTAATCACCTAAATCTTTCTTGGTCCACAGGGCTCAAGCCAATCCCCATTCATATCGTAGTTAAAACTTTTATTTGAGTAACCTATGTGAAGAACCTTACACTTTTACTATTAAATTCATTTGCCACTTATCTGCCCACCCAAGAAGTTTATCAAGATCATTTTGAATCTTTATACATCCTTCTTTTCTAACTGTGGTGGCCACTTTGGTATCATCTGCAAACTTAGAAACGCACATTTAAGTCCCTGGTCGAATCTTTTACATATATATGAGGAACAATAGTGGCCCCCAGCACTGAACCCTGTGGAACACCACTCTTCACTATTTCCCATTATGACTTATTGCCATTCAGTTGTACACTGTTTTCTATTTCGCACACTCTGTAATCCAACCATGTACCACTCAACATATACACCACATTGCAATAACTTCTTCATCAGCCTTATGTGGGGAACCTTATCAAAAGCTTTGCTAAAGTCTAAATATACAATATGAACTGGATCTCCTCTGTCAATGCAGTCAGTAATGTATTCCATAAATTCTTAAAGGTTTGTCTGACATGAGCCCCACTGGAAATATGCTGGAGTCATACAATACCTTGTTATCTTCTAAATATTTCTCTATATGACCTTTCATTAACTTTTCCAGAACCTTTACAACCAGATATGTTAAGCTAACTGGCCTATAATTTCCCAAATCTTTTTTAATACCTTTCTTATAAATAAGCACAACATATGCTGTTTTCCAGTCATCATTTCTCACCAATCTTCTCGATCTTAAATCAATAGGTACCTTTTACAGCTGTTTTCCCCCTCTTTAGAAAATTCTACCATATATATAGGGCCTGCAGCTTTACTTGGATCAGTATGATCTAATAAACGTTCAATATCTTTTACGTCAAATTCAAATTCTGTGAGTTTATTTGTTACATGCATACAAGAACTATTAGTCTCCAAACTATTATCTAATCTTTCCTCAGTAAACACTGAAGCAAAATAAGCATTGAAAATGTTGACCAACTCCTTATCTGAACACACTAAATTTTCATCAATTTTAATTGGACCACTTGTCCTATTCTTACTTTTAAATTTATAAAAGCTAAAAAACTTCTTCTGGTTCTTATTTTATTACTATTCCTTGCTAAATCAATTTCTGCCTCTCTCTTTGCCTTTCTTATTAATTGGTTAAGTTCACATTTTATATTTTCTATAATTTTCTAAATCATCTTCCTTATTACTACCTTTGAATATTTTAAAACTCTACGCTTTTCATTAATTTTATCTCTTATCTCTCTATTCCACCAAACAGGTTTTCTCTTCGCCACCCTAATGGGTTTATCTTTAAAACATACTAACTGAATATTCATTAAAATTTGCTTAAAATGTTCATATATATATATATATATATATATATATATATATATATATATATATATATATATATATATATATATATATATATATATATATATATATATATAAATATGTATATATATATACTGCTACTACTATATATATATATATATATATATATATATAATAATCATTAACAGTAATGATGAGGTGTTAGTGAATGTGTGTGTGTGGTTTTGATGGTGCAGGGAATAGGTATTTTGGGGATGAGGGTATTTTAGTAAGGAGGGGTAATGGGTAGAGTTGAAAGAGTTGAAGAATGGTAAATCTGCAGGTATAGGTAAATTACTAGTGAAATGATCAAGACAGGCGAGATGGTGATTGATTGGATTTGGAAGTTGTGTAAAGCGTTTATGGAGGTGTA
Source organism: Trachelipus rathkii (assembly GCA_015478945.1). NCBI lineage: Eukaryota > Metazoa > Arthropoda > Malacostraca > Isopoda > Trachelipodidae > Trachelipus > Trachelipus rathkii. The sequence goes on from JABUQX010028883.1 coordinate 14,389, forward strand.
TAGTTCCAAGGGATTGGAGGAGAGCGGTAATAGTACCTGTATAAGGGTAAGGGAGAAAAGGGGAACTGTAGAAATTATAGGGGAATAAGTTTATTGAGTGTTGTAGGGAAGATATATGCTGGTATTTTGGTCGAAGAGTGTCCAGTGACTGAGGGACTGATTGGTGAAGAACAAGGTGCGTTTAGGAGTGAGAGGATGTGTGGATCAAATCTTTACATTGAAACAAATGATTGAGAAAATGAGGGAGAAGAAGAATAAATTATATTTAGGTTTTATGGATTTACAACAGGCGTATGATAGAGTTAATAGGAAGCTTTATGGCAGGTATTAGTGATATATGGTGTTGGTGGTAGGCTTCTGAATGGAATCAAAGTATGTATGACGATAGTGAAGCGTGTGTTAGAATAAATGGTGTCAATGGTGATTGGTTTAGGATTAATAGCGGAGTGAGACAGGGTTGTGTTATGTCTCATTGGTTATTCAATGTGTATATGGATGGGGTTATGAAAGAATTCGAGGTGGGGATGGCAGAAATGGTGTTAGAATGATGGAGGATGAGAGAGTGGAGGGTGAAGACCTATTGTATGCGGATGATTTGGTTCTGTGTGGCGAGTCTGAAGAGAGTTTGAGAGGATTGGTGGAGAGATTTGGCAGGGTATGTAAAAGGAGGGGTTTGAAAGGTGAACGTGTAAGAGTAGAGTTATGGTTGTGAGTGAGGATGAGTCCTCAGTGTGAAGTTATGTTAGATGAGCAGCTGGAGCAAGTGTCTGAGTTTAAATATTTAGGTATGTGTTGGACGAGAAGGAACGGATGATGCAGAGTGTAGTAGGAAAGTTGTGAATGGCAGGGAAGGTGGCTGTTTGAGTCAATGGTGAATGTCTTTCAAAGGGACTAAGTCTTGAGTGTGCTAGGGTCTTACATGAGGGTATGTTGTTACCTGTGTTATTGTATGGTAGTGAGACTATGGTCTGGAATAAGAAGTATAGATCTAAAGTTCAATGTGTTCAGATGGACAATCTTAGGGCATGCTAGGTGTGAAAAGAATTAATAAAGTGAGGAATGAACGTATTAGAGAGTGGTGTGGTGTGAAGAAAGGGGTAAATGAGAGAATAAATGAAAGTATGTTGAGATGGTTTGGTCATGTGGAAAGGATGAATGAAAGTCAGTTGGTTAAGCGGATGTATAGTGGAGAGTGTGTTGGGAACCGACCGGCTGGGAGACCGAAGAGAAGGTGGATTGAGTCGGTGAACGAATGTCTGAAGGAGAGAAATGTGAGTTTGGCAGAGGCGAGAATAAAGGTGCATGATAGGAGAGAATGGCGGGGTTTTGTATGGGGGCATGGTTGTGGCCCACCTGGGCCAAGGGATGAACCCTTACACTGACGATTTACCATAGTGAGGGTCCGTCGCGGTCCCATGATGCTCTAGGGTGGATTTTCTGTCTGTGACGAGCTCTCACTAATTAATGGTACAGAGGGGGCGGTAAGGCTGGGCTTTCTTTTCGACGTTTGTCATGTTCTCCTACTGCTTTTCGATGCTTGTACAGCACCTTACCCCCAATATTGGGAAGAGAAAGAAAAATAGAAAGAAAAAAAGAAAAAAAATATATATATATATATATATATATATATATATATATATATATATATATATATATATATATATATATATATATATATATATATATATATATATATATATATATATATATATATATATATATATATATATATATATATATATATATATATATATATATATATATATATATATATATATATATATTATTTATTATTTATACACATCACCATTTCTCGCAAGACTGCAAGGTGGTGTTGATGGTCAAGTTTTTATCTAAAAACTATCGCCACCATTCACGAAAAGACAAATATGATGTAAGAGGGTTTTCAGCCACTTGACACCAGGCGAAGAGAAATTTGGAATTTTCTTCATATGATTCGACCACTTCGGAAAACGCAGCTTCACTCTCGCTAAAATTTAATATTGCATATTTCAAAAACTTTATATTTAAAATTTCATTAAAATAACCAAAAGAAATGTCGTCGAAAAATAAGTAGCTCCTCCATCTCATACTTCAAATAAAAATAATTTAATGTTTAAATTTTTGCAAATTTCAATAAATCCGAATCATAAGATTATTTTTTTTTCTTTTTTAAGTAGTCCGAAACCTCAAATGAAAGAGTATTCTCTCTCTTGTGAAAATATCGTTCTCAAGTCACTTTTCAATAACCTTCTCAATAGGGTCCCTCCGAATTTCCTTCTTCTTTCCAAACTCCCTTTTGGCTCTTCTCTTTCTCGCTTCCATTCTATTTTTTACTGCGTCCTCACTCGATGATGGTCGAATATATATATATATATATATATATATATATATATATATATATATATATATATATATATATATATATATATATATATATATATATATATATATATATATACCCGATATTTATAAATATATATATATATATATATGGGACCTTTTCTGTTTTACTTTGGAATTGGTTTTGAATTTTTTTTTTTTTGTGTTTTTAATAAAATTACTATATGTTACCATCAATGAATTTCAGTGGTAACGGACATGATTAAAAAATATATGGGACCAGTTACGTTTACGGATCCGTAACTTTTAAAAAAATTTTTAACTAAAGGAATACCCAAGGGTAAACCGCAAAAAGATGGCAGGAGTCAGGGTCTCGACCTTCCGGGGAACGACAGGGGGGTAGGACTATTTCCCCCTCCGGGGAGGGTCTCGGAACCGCTCTTTGGTATTTGGGTGTCGCGGGGATTCGCCTCACGGGGTATGGAAAACGTCCCCCTCTGTCCCCGTCGGCTCGAGAGCCCCCTAATTTTTATTTTTTTATTTTATTTTTACTTTTTTATTTTTTTTATTTGTAATAAGCTTTATACGCTGATTCCAAATATGTAATTGATTTCTGTAAGTGTCGTACTTTTGAGATATTTTATTTATTTATAAATATTTTTTTGTTTTTGTTTTTTTATATTTCTGTAATAGGCTTTATACGCCGATTCCAAATATGTAATTGGTTTTTCTGTAAGTGTCGTACTTTTCGAGATATTTCATTTTTAAA
>JABUQX010028883.1:20000-27500 GCA_015478945.1 Trachelipus rathkii
GTGAAGAAAAAAATTCAAGTTTTTAACGTATTGGAAATTTTTTCACAAAATAAGAAAAATAATTATTTTATGATTTTAAATATATATATTAAGTGAATTTTGATTGATAAATAAATAAATTGTGGAGTGGCATAATTACCATTATATGTGCTTTTTGGACTCTTGGAATTTGCTGAGGTTTCTTGCTTTGTTTTATTTGAAGAAGACCATTCAAGGATCTCAAGGATTTCAAGTGCAACTTAGTAAAAGAAATAGAAATTAAATACTAGTGTTGTGAAGAAAAATCAACATCAGGTTAGAATAAAGTAGTTGGTAGAAAAACAGGGAACTCTGTGAATAATAAGAGTGTCTTAAAGATAGTTAGAAGGTATTCCATCAAGGAAGATTATCAAGCAAGAAAGTATAAAGTGTAAGAAAAAGCAAAGGAACTCTAAGAAGAGTATCTTCAAGACAGAAGGAGATTACATCAAGGATCCTTTTGATTTAAATAAGGATATTATCTCAGAAGGAAGATTATTCAGTTATCTTATAAATCGGTAATATCGAACTCTGAGAAGAGGAGTGTCTTCAACAGTAGGAAGAAAATTCATCAAGTAATTATAAATTTGTAAACTATAACATAAGTTTTAATTTAAGTTTTTAGATATAGTGTGAATTTAGTTATAGAATATAGATTTAGGGTATTTTTCTTGGGTGTGGTTGTTTGAGCGGGGTTTGGAGCTTGAGGTATTGGGAAGTGCCTCAGGTTGTGGGATCCCAGTAAGCGTGCAGCCAAATCAAGTGTGGGAATAGTAGGAAGTAGAGTGGTGAATAAGAGGGTCAGGATAAAAGAGAGTAAGGGGTGTAAAGAGATAGGATGGGTAAAAGAGATTAGATTAGAGTGGGTTGTATGAATGTGAGAGGGATAAATGAGGATCTGAAAAGGGAAGAAGTGGGGTTGATGTTCGAAGAAGAAAAAAGGTTGGATGTGCTAGGGTTGACAGAAACAAAGCTGAAAGGAAAGAAGGAGTTGGACTTTGGAAAATTTAAGGGTATGATTTCTGGGGTGAACGAGAGAGTGAGGGCGAGGGAAGGGGTAGGAATAGTTATGAGGGAAGAGGTGTGGGATAAGGTAAAAATGTGCAAATAGGTGAGTTCAAGAATAATGTGGGTTAAAGTGAAATTTGGGGGGGAAATGTGGGTTTTTATATGCGCGTATGCACCAGTAAATGGAGCGAGGGAGGAGGAGAGAGAAAGATTTTGGGGTGAGTTGAATGAATGTTGGGAAAGTTTCGGGGTAAATGATAAAATTTGTTTATTAGGAGATTTGAATGCAGGAGTGGGAAGAGAGGAGATGGGGAGAATTATAGGTCCATTTGGGGTAGGGGAAAGGAATGATAATGGAGAAAGTCTGTTAGAGTTGTGTGTTGATAGAAGAATGATAGTTGGGAATACTTGGTTCAAGAAAAGTGAAAATCATAAGTATACATGGGAGAGTGAGAAAAACGGAGGGGAGGGCGATATTGGATTATGTGTGTATAAATAGAAAGGATAGAGGCAGATTACTAGATGTAAATGTATTCAGAGGGGCAGGTAGGGGTTATCTGATCACTATTTGGTGGTTGCTAGGTTAAGGGTAGGGGGAGAGGTAACGGTTAGAGAAAGAGAAAAAAAAAGAGGAGAATAGAAGTCATAAAGGTGGAAAAATTAGATGAGACAATGTGTATGAGGGAGTTTAGGAGGGTATGGAGGATAGGTGGAGGGACATGTGAGAGGGACGGAAATTAGGGAAGTGGAGGAGGAGTAGGAAGAGATTTAAAGAGACAATTTGTGAGAGGGCCAGGATATGTGGAGCAAAGGTGGGAGCAGAGTAGAAGGAAAGGAGGAAGTGAATGGTGGGTGAGGGAGGGTGAAAGAGTTGGTGAAAAGGAAAAAAGAGGTCTATGTGAAATGGTTGGGGGAATAGGAGAAGGGAAAGCTGGGAGGAATATAGGAGGGTAGAGTGGAAGCAAAGAGGGCGGTGGAGAGGGCGAAGAAAAAAAATGAATGGTGTAGAAAAGTGACAGAAAATTTTGAAACAAGGGTAAGATATTCTGGAAAGAAGTAAATAAAAAAGGAAGAAGATGGAGGGGGGTTGGGAGAGAGGGTTAAAGGAGGAAGGGAATGGATGGGAGGGAGATAGAATTGTGAGAGGAAAAGATGGGAATATTTTAGAGGATTATTGAATGAAATGGGTGTGAGAGATGAGGAGGATTTCCAAGAGGTGAGGATGGGGGGGGGAAGTGGGGCAGGAAGGGGATATGGAAATACAAATGGAAGAAATTATTAGAGCGTTAACTAAAGGAAAAAAAGAAAAGTCTACAGGTCTAGATGGTGTGAGTATGGAAATGTTACAGATGGGAGGCAGAGGGGTGGAGGAATGGCTGTATAGGTTATATAATTTATGTTGGAGGAGGGAAGAGGTTCCACAGGATTGGGAGGATGGTTGTTTGGTTCCCCTGTATAAAGGGAAAAGGGATAGGATGGAGTGTGGGAATTATAGAGGTATTTGTCTTTTGAGTGTAGTAGGGAAAGTGTATGGGAGAATACTAATTGAGAGGGTGAGAGATTTAACGGAAGAGAGAATGGGGGAGGAAAAAGGAGGATTTAGGGTGGGAAGGGGATGTGTGGATCAAGTATTCACAATGAAGATGCTTGTGGAGAAAGGTATAGAAAGGAAAGGGAAAGTGTATGGGTGTTTTTTAGATCTGGAGAAAGCATATGATAGAGTGAAGAGGGGGGAATTATGGAGGGTGCTGGAGGAATATGGAGTAGGGGTAAAATAGGGAAAGGGATTAGGGCCTTTTTATAGGAATAGCCGGAAGGGGGGGGGGGGATTTGGAGGGGAGAGTGAGATGTTTAGGGTAGAGAGAGGGTTTGAGACAGGGATGTGTAATGTCACCGTGGCTTTTCAATTTATTTATGGAGGGTGTCTGAAGAGGAATGATGAGGGAGGGAGAATAGTGGAATTGATGGATAGGGGTGATAGATGGGAAGTGAACATGATACTATTTGCGGATGATACTGCCTTAGTGGCGAAAAATTCAGAAGGGCTGTAGTATTTGGTGAAGGAGTTTGAGAGAGTGTGTGGACAAAAGGGTCTTAAGATAAATCCAGGAAAGAGTAAAGTGTTAGTGTTTGAGGAGGAGGAAACAGATGAGGGGATGGGGTTAGAGATTAGAGTAGGAGGTGCAGTATTAGAAGAAGTAAAGGTTTTCAGATATTTCGGGATGGATTTGGGTAAGGATGGAGGGATGAGGAAGAGATAGATCATAGAGTAGGAGAAGGAATGAGAGCATTGGTGGTCTGAGGGAATTATGGAAAGGGGGGGATTTATCACAGAAAAACTTAAGATAAGTTTGTTTGAAAAAATTTGTGTACCAGTGTGGTACTATATGGGTGTGAAACATGGGGTTGAATGCTAGGTCCAAGAAGAAGTTGGAAGTGTTTGAGATGAAAGGGTTGAGAGCGGTATGTGGGGTTAGTAAAAGAGAGAGGATTAGGAATAGGGTGATAAGAGAGATGTGATTGGAAGAATGGTTTGGTGAGAAAGAGCGGAGAAGGGAATGTTAAGATGGTTTGGACATCTGGAGAGAATGGAGGAACAGAGGGTGGTTAAGAGAGTTTGGGAGGCGGAGGGGATAGGAAGGAGAGGAAGGGGGAGACCAAGAAGAAGGTGGATGGATGGAATAAAGGAAATGCTGGAAGAGAGGGTTGAGGGTGGAGGAAGGTAGGGTGTTGGCGAGAGATAGAATGGAATGGAGGAGGTGGGTGAGGGCGAGATGAAGGAAAATATGAATTAGGGAAGCTGCACGTACCACTACCCCGCTTAAGCGGGAATAAGTGTTTGTATAATAATAAATAATAATAATAATATATATATATATAAATATATATATATATATATATATATATATATATATATATATATATATATATATATATATATATATATATATATATATATATATATATATATATATATATATATATATATATATATATATATATATATATATTCAGTTGTATGCATAAAACGCAACTAAATATGTAAGAAAAATTTTTTTATCATAAAATAATTCCTACATAAAACTGATAAAAAGTTAAAATTCAATTACAATTAATAATAAACATAGATAAAAACAATAAAATGTTATAACCTAATTAAAAACAGAGCAAAAGAAAAATATTAATGTACCTAATTATAATTCACGAGCTTTCGATGTCGTAACCAGACATCCTTATTCAAGTGAATTAAAAGAAAAAGTAACAGAAAAAGTGAAACCAAATACTAAAGAGAAACACAAATCTGGCAACATGTCGAAAATCAGTCAGATGTAGTTAAAAGTGCCTTTTTAAATGAATAAATGTATTTTAATATATTATTTGTTAAAGAGTTTAAACAAAAAGTTCCTTTGTTGACATTCATACTTTCGGTATTGCTTATTATAAATGATTCTGATAATTTTCAATTGTGTTTGTCTTTAATAGAAGTAATTAGAGAAAAGTCATTTATATTAATAAAATGATCTTCCGTTCCTCTAGGATTTGTTAGAGCCGAATTCTGGTCATCTATTTTAAGACTAAAGGAATGTTAATATTTTCGTTTATGTGTAAGTCTGTTGTCTCTCCTACATATATTTTGCTGCAATTCCTACATTTTATTTCATGTACCCCCACATTCCAATTTTTCTCTCTTAATACCAGTTTTAGAATTTTTTTCAATGTACAAGGAACAGATTGGACCAGATTTACATTTTTTGGGAATATATATTTTTAGAAAGTTTTCACTGTTCAGATTACCCGGATATACCAATAAATATTTTAGATTGAAAGGTTCTTTTTCTTTAAAGCCGTAAGATTATCTTTTAGCATCTTTTAATGTTTTTTTGATTATTAAAGACAGGATAATTTAAGAAAGAAAAATTCTTTTTTTATATAACTTATCTCATTATCTAAGAGATGAGACTACATATTTTTAAAGCAGCTAAGAATTGCCCAATAACAATTCCTTTCTTAACCTATGCGGAATGGGCCGAAAACCAATGAACATACTAGTTTGTATGGTTATCTTTACGGTAAACATTAAATTCTAGGTCACCAGTATTTGAAACCAATACTAACACTATTTTAAATAGGTTCATAAATAACTATTTTAATTAGGTTCAATAACAACTATTTTAATTATATTCAATAATAACTCTTTTAATTAGGTTCATTAATATTCTTATTATGCTATGTTTTTAACTTAGGTTATAGCGTTTTATTGCTTTTGTCTAGGCTTGTTATTAATTGTAATTAGATTTTAACTTTTTATTAGTATTATGTGGGAATTATATATATATATATATATATATATATATATATATATATATATATATATATATATATATATATATATATATATATATATATATATATATATATATATATATATATATATATATATTAGAGAGGGAAGATATATTTATATTCAAAATAGTAAGGTAAAAATAGTTGTGGCTAACTGAAATGGGAATCCATGCAAAATTTCAGAAAGATCGGATAAATATTCGCTTGCGGATTTGCATTTAAAGATTGTTCCTATAAAGAATGCTAATTTCGCTTGACTCAGTTTCTGTAATCAACACACATCATAGTTTTTTATTACATTAATTATATATTATTACTCATATTTTATTTATAAAGTAGAATAAAGCTTAAGGGATTGTAATAATATGTTTTTAAATGCATATTTAATGCAACACATGAAATACATATTTTTTTACTACCAATTTCCTTGTATTTTTTGCCAAAATGCAAACAAACGTTATTTGAAAGGTTTGCATACCTATTCATATATATCATCATATGACTGATGATAATGTCCTTTTGACATAAATGGCTGACGCATGTTTCTGCTTAGTACTTTAGTAAGAATGCACCTGTGTCGATTCTCAAGTCCGTACACATGATTTGAAGAATCTGTTACTAATTTTACACTTCTTTCAACGCTCTGAGAGTAAGATGGGAAGTCTGGGATATCTAGCTTTATGTTGTTGTCAATAAATGACTTGATTTCTGCATCGGTAAAGTGACGTGTGATTGGTGGTTCTACAACGTCATTGGCAATCAGGTCGATAAATTCATACCAGTGTTTGGCATTCCAATTCAACTGTGGAATTCTCTTCACAAGTTTCTGATCAACTTCCATTCTGCAAATGTAAGCGCAAAGATATTAAAGTTCTATGATATTATTTTAATGCAAAAGCTTATTTAAAAAGTTAGTTGTGAACGCTACATTAATTATTTATTATTTGATATTTGTTATGTTTTCATGGTTTATTTATATTAAGTGATTGGAAATTTACCTTTGTCTAATATGAGTATAGATTGAAGACCAAGATTCCCAATAAGTTTTTCATCATCTTTCGCCATTGCATATGAAATTTTTAGGTAGAAGACAGAAAGCATTACCTTGGGTGCTCTTCTTTGCAATGGCTTACACATCACTGTATGTGAGAAGATTCAGTCCTGTGAAGGCAGAGAAAAGGATGCGAGGAGCATCATGCAGTGTGGATGATGCCTTTATTTCGAACCACGAAGGAGCATAAACCCGAACAATAAATTGAACCAACTTCTTCAAACACAAGTTTGGTTCTTTGTTCCTTGTGTACAAACAGAGAAGTCGTATGGCAAGAGTTAACCACCTAACATGATTCAGTGGACCAGTTTTATAACCAGCCCATCTCTCATCTAACTTACCGGACCTAATCCTCTTGCAATTCTCATACAAAAGCATTTTATCGTGACTAAGGTCTTTTAGCACTTTCTCTGGCATGTATCAATCAATAATTGGAGTTTCCACAGCTTCAAGCGTTACTTGAGGCATATCCTCGAGATTTTCTGCACATCTTTTCCCAATTGATTCACTAAAAATTTTCGCCCCAGATGTAACTGTCCATTTTTCTGAAAATAAATCTTAATGGCAGTTCATTCTGATGTAGTGCATATCCAATAATATGCAGTTTCCTTCCCAATAATTCTTCTAGTTTAACAACTAAGCCACTCATGGCCGGTATGAATTGCGGTATTATCAAGAAGGATAGCGTGGATACTGTCAATGCTATCATATTCCTGAAGAACATCGAGTGTCTCTTGAGCAAGTACATCGCCGGTGGTGCCAATAGTGGGGACTGTTCTATGAGTCAAGTAGGTGCCAGAAGATTTTCCATTTTCACTAGTGAAGGTGAGGTGATGTTCTGAATCGACACATTTTTTAAAGCACACGAAAATTCATCTTTACGTGAGTCTATATTTTTATATGTTAGAGTGTGGTGGTCGACTTTGCCATCAATACCAATGCAAATGAACTGCTTATTTTTTTTTTTTTTGATTGCATACCTTCACTAACAACTTTTACTTCTGCTTTGGCCCTGTCTAATTTGCACTTGCCAATCACAATTTCATTGACGTCAATATCAGGTTTGAGTAGGTGTTTGA
>JABUQX010028883.1:35000-47500 GCA_015478945.1 Trachelipus rathkii
AGTAAGAGCGATAGAGTAGAGCAGAAAGCGCCGCTGGAATGAGATTTGAGAGACACAAAGTTAAGAGACGAACACCTGCTGAAAGAGAGAATAAAGACTTGAGAGAGTAGAGTAGACCTGCACGAGAAGTTAGAAGAGTATGGAGCTTTGCGAGCACCAATCGAAGATATGACGAGGTGATGTTCCCAAATCAAAAGAGAGAGAGAAGCAGTCACACATAATTCAATTGTCAACAGACAGACGAGATTTTACACAAATAAACGATTTAGTAAGATTTATTAATGTATACTTTCACAAGTCAACAGAAAAGATTTCTCCTTATTGCTTTCATACAGGCGAGTTTTTTCTTAGAAAAACCTGCACACGAGATTCATATTATACGAGTACTAGCAAAAACGGTATTATTATTTTTTAAATCTCATATATTTTCGACCTAACAATATTAAATAATATAATTATATTATTAGAATAGTGTAAATAATTGTATAACACAATATTTGTGTCCTTATATACTTGAAAATATTTAACAGTTATGACGACAATATTAAAAAACGACTCACTCACATAATAATTGTATTTTTTGTCCGTAAAATATCCAACTATTTTATATAATATGATTCCAATTAATTGTCTATGAAAAATAATATTATGAAATTATGTAGAGTACGGTCAACCAGAATCAAAAATTGTGTGCACATTGCCCCGCATGTGTCAAATAATTTCGGGGGTGTGGTTGTATAAATTAGTGAATGCAATATTATACACCAATATACTTATAGTTTCCACTATAGAGAGCTGAATTAAATTATCTCAATGATGAATTCTTTCTCTGCTATGTATATCTTCTATAAATAAATATAAATATATATATATAATATATTAATAATTATATATTAATAATAATTAAATGAATAATTAATAAATATAATATTAATATAATAATAATAATTAATAATAATATAATAATAAATTAATAATAATTATAATTATATTATATACTTTATAATTTAAAATATTAAAGATATAATTAAATTAAATTAAATTATATAAATTAATAATTATAATATAATATATTAACTAATTAATTAAATATAAATATACTAATATTATAATTAAATTCACATATTAAATAATTAAATATAATATATATAATAATTAATATTATAATTAATATATATATAATAAATTAAATAATATTAAATAATACTTAATAATATATAATTATATATATATATATATAAATATAATTAATTAATATATAGAATAATGTATATTTATAGAAATAGATAATATTAATAATATTATAATAATATATTTTTAAATTATAATAATAATAACTATTATTGTAAATTTAATAAACTATTATTTATGTATTTATAATATATATTGATATATAATAGTAGTATATTGACCTATAGTAGCCCCACTTAACAGTATATATATATAATAGTATATAAGTTATGTAATATTTGTAGGTGAGTCACTCTTAACGAAATCACTTTAGTACTCTCAAAACTAGTAGTATTTGTGAAAATAATCATACAATGAAAAGAAATAGTATTATCTCTATTATGTTTTCATTCTACATGATTTACACAATGATAGGCATTCACATTATACTTCAATTATACACAGAAAAGTCACATAGAGTTATGTATTATTATTATAATATGTATTCATATCATTAAAAAAATGTATTGAAAAAAAATTTATATCATTCGCATGCGTTTGCGAGCATTCTCTATGGAATATAACTTATATTAATAGTAATTAATATAATCATACTAATATATTCAATATGATTAGGAAAATGATTAGATTTAATTATGAAACTGTAATGTAATAATTAATATGAAATGCGTTTATGATGTATAATATTAATACTACTAATTTGTTTTGATTAACTATTATTATTATTATTAGAAATTAATAAATATGTCATGAAGCTTCGAGTAAGTCACACATTACTAAATTATTTGCTTATATGATATATCTAATTAGAGAGTAGTTCTCTGTTGCAAGAAAGATAAATATATTAGTACTACTCCGAAGGCGTGCTATATAAGGCACCCGGAACCCCCCCTGTCTACGGTCTTGATAAATATATATTCAAAAATAACGCCTTTAATAATAAAATTTATTCTTCTAGAATCATTATACGTTAAACAATTACATATACGTTTAACTTCCTATAACCTAACCATTGTATTGGTCAATTCGAGTATGATATACCTTATTGTCTATTTATTGTGGATACATATAGAAGAAATATCATTTATTTTCTTATATTTTATTAAAATTAAATAAATAGTAGTTCCACATTTATTGTGAAAAATTATGAATATACATATAATTCATCACGTGTTAAAAAGTAACTCTAGTAGAGATATATATATATAATATATATTATATAATACTATATATATGTATTAGTCACATAATATAAGTTCTAATTAGTTTATTGATATATTTCGTAAGATTATATATATATATAGTATATATATATTTATATATATATATATATAATATATATATATATATATATATTGTATCAGACTAATTATGAACAGTTAATAACACGTGAATCAGTATATTCATGTGATTAATTATTAAGTACATAGAGTTTTAAAAACCTGAGTACTTAAAATTCATTTTATCTTAGTGAGCATAAATTCATTATTACTGTATCTCATAATATAATATCAGTATATTAGTCCAATCAAAGTGAAAAGGCACTATATTATTCAGTGACGTTTATATATAATATATATGAGTATAAATACTCTCACTACCGCCAGAGATTCTATCTTTTATTGCTTATTCACAAAAAGCCATAGATTAATTACTTAATAAGAACTCTTACACTGATAATCATTACAAATATTAATTGAGTATATCTACACATAATTATCACTAAAATTAAATTATTAATATATTAATTTTTATAATATAATATTATTAATATATATATTTATTATTATTATAATTAATTTATATATTAATACAAATAATTTATATTTTAGTATATTTAAACTATATTATTATTATATTATTATTAAATATATTAAAAATTATATTAATATCAAGCCATCAAAAAAATTTTGACCGCTCTATAAAATATAATATTCACGTGATATAGGTAGTATGAAACATTAACCCTTCCCGCCATTTTGTGTCTTTACGCATTATATATATATTATAATATATATATATATATATATATAAGTATATATTATATATAGTATATATATAGATATTATATATATATATATATATATATATATATATATATATATAATATATTATATTAATATAATATATATTATATATATATATATTATATGATAGTATAATATATAATATATTTATATATTAATATATATATATATATATATATATATATATATAAATTTTTGGATCGGCTCAAATAATTCTCACGGTAGTGAGGGTGAGTTAATATTGTAAACTCACTACTGAAACACCACCTTGATCTAAGGTCTTGTAACTATATATATATTAAATATATAGACAGAGGATATTGTGTGGAGTAATATATATATAGTTTTAAATATATTATAGGTTTACAATTGTACTACTAACATATCATATATTATTATATATATAAACTCGGTACAGATGATAAATATAAAGTGAATACAGCATTAGATTAATATAAAAGAGATTACTGGCAATTAATTGGGTAATGAAGTTTTATATTCAAAATTTATCACAATTAAATACCATATCTTATATCAGGAGGGTTGGAGAAGTAGAGAAGAGAGAGGCAGAGGGAGAGAGAGAGAGGAATATCGAGTTAGACTGCTTTGACTTTTCGGAGATGAGTGAATATGATGAGTAAGAGGAGTGAGATTTTTTCCCTTTAACCATTTGGAGAGACCTTTAATGTGTTTATAGACTTAGAGGAATGAAAGTATAAAGTGGAAAAGAACAGCGAGATATATGGAGAAAGAGGAGAAAGAGAGAGTTAACTGAACGCGGTAGGGAGAGGTTCAAGAGTGGACAAGATTGGAGTTACAAACAGCCCCGGGAAAAGTTGAGATGTGTGTGTGAGAGTGTTCCGGCGACTCAAGAAGTTCGGGGAGAGAGTGAATGTGAAATGGAACGTTAGGGTAGCATCAGAAGATACTGAGAGAGAGAGGAGATTATAGATGATATCAGCAGATAGATACAGAGAGAAAAAAGGAGGATGAAAGGAACAAGAATGAAAATAGTGAATGAGTATAAATGATATATAAGTCATAAAAGGTCAGAGAGAAGGCTAGAATCGAGAAGTAAAATATATAAGAATTAGAGTAGAGTATAAATATAATAAGGATATATATTATGCACGAGAAATACAATCCAGGAGGAGGATTTAGAGAACCACGGACACACCGAGAGATAAGAGGATGATAGTAGAGAGAGACCACACGAGCCAATGAGGAAATATTTGATTTAGGATTATGACCACCTGATCTAAATGTGATAAGGTTAGGTTGAAGAATGAAGAAGAAAGAGAGGAAGAAGAAAAGAGAAGAGATAGGAGATGAGAGGAGAAGTAAAAGATGGAGAAAAGAGAAACAGAACAGGACACGAAAGGAGAGAGAAGAAGGAGAGACAGAGACAGAAGACAGGGACAGAAAAGAGAGAAAAAATCAACAATGAGATCAGACAATTTTAAAAAATAAAATTAGAATGTTTAATATAAACCTACATTCAAAAAGTTGTTTTTGTTTGATCTTTTCTTCCTGAATTAAAGTGAGTATATTTTTAATTTCGCGTAATTAAATGAACATAAATATTAAATACATTTAGAAAATGGGAACAACCACAAAATCGAGGAATCAATGTTAAAGAGCGCTTGACGAGCAATATTTAAAACGTACTAAGAAATTGTCCGTAGAAATGTACCAAGTAAAGTAGTCGTAACGAAGAATGTCACCAATAAATGATAGATATAAGAGAGATAGTGATCGAAAAGAGAGGATTGTCGGAATGGCACGACAGAGAGATGAGAATGAGAGAGAGAGAAGAAGAGTGAGAGAGAAGCGAGAGTTAGATGAGAGAGAGAGAGAGGTAAGTAATAATAATGACGTAGAGAGAGAGAGAGCAGATAGAGAATGATTAGCAATGAGAAAAATAGAATTTATAGAGATAGGACGTTGAAGAAGTAAATGAAGAGATGAAGTAAGAAATAGAGATTAAGTATAGAGTAGAAATAATAATAATAGAGAGGAAATAAGAAGTAAATAATAATGAGTAAGATACAAGTGACAAGAGATAATCAATAATAGAATAATAAATCAAGATCAACAAAGTAAACAATGAAAATGTTAATAAAATTAAAAAATTAGAATAATAAATGTTAGTTAATATTAGAATAATAATATATCAATAAATATGTGTATATTTATTACTCAGATAAATATAGATCATAATAAGAATAATATAATTGAACAGGAGTTATAATTAATTTATATATAAACTAACATAGAAAATAAATTAAATAAATTATATTATTAGATAAAATGCAAGATAAAATATACACAATCAAATGATGAGAGTGGAATACAATAAAAACACTTAGATAACGAAACTCAAATATAATATATAAAATCAGAGATACAATTAAAAATAATGATATCCAATAATTAAAATAAGATGATACTAACTATAATAATAAATAAATAATGATATATACACACACTAAATATTCTATAAGTCCTATAAATAGAAATCAAATCTGAAATTGATTAGATATTAATTATATATAAGGCCGTTTTATATATATAAAACAGAGATGAGATTGTACTAAATCGCACCACATATGTGAGTGTCTCGTAGAACTAGTTGGAATAATAAATTAGAGTCTATATAATTAGATATTATTGTTATACAACTACACTAAAAAATAGATTATTTATTATATCGGAATAATAAATAGAATATAAATAAATATAAATTAAAAATAAAATATAACTAATAAATTATATATACAAAACAAATAAATATATTACTTAAAATATATGAAATTAATATAATAATAATTGAACTCATATAATCACTCATAAATAATAGTAGAGTTATCCAATCCAGATAGTCCTTTAAGAAACTCAATAAATACATTAATTGAATAAGATTATAATAATTATAATAATAATATGAAAATAGAAAAATGCATATTAATAATTTACATTAATAAATAAATATATTAATACAATTAATAATAATAATATATAATTAAACTTATATAAATAATTAATAAATTAAATAAATTAATTAGTATATTAAATATGAATTTTGATGTTCCAAAAACAAAGGTTATATAAAGATATATAGATTTATTCAATGTTTGAATAAAGTAAAAATCAAATTATAATAATAATAAATTGAAATTATAATAATAATAAAAATTAAATATTCTAATAATATTTATATAATCTCAAAAAGCTATATCACGATGAATTTCTTATATTTAATAAGTTAAGAACGATAATCAAGTTACATTCATACATGTAGACAATTAATATAAGTAGTTAAAATATAATACATATATATAATATATATAATTATATATATGATTTACATTGTATTTAAGTTATATAATTAAATAATGTTGAAATGACACTACATAGATTAATTAATAATATACTTTTACAAGATTTTGTATGTATAAATTAATTTATTTTTTTACTTTATATTATTTATATTCTTTCATATATATTATAATTTTATAGAAAATTATATCAAAGTTATATCATAATTATATCATAATTTTGACGAAGAGATTATATTTACCACAAGTTTCAATAGATATATTATTATTAAGTGTAATATTACTTGATTACATTATTTACAGATCAGGTGGAAAATCTCGCATGATGAATGGAAAACGAAAAATAGCACGAAATAACGCGAAATAAACACATTGTTGTACTATTTAGAAATTCTTAGTGAAAAAAGAGTATGTGATAGTAAGTTGAAGAATGTACTGTTTGTGAAGGAAAGAGTGCGAGGAGTTTATTACATGATGGTTTTAGATTCCCTCACAAATAATCAGACCATTGATACGTCTAACATAGAAGGACAGGCGATTCACATGTACACTGGCGGATACACTCCATCTACATAAAAGCAGAAAGAAGTTGTGTTGCAAATTTCAAAATGTATATATATAGAGAATGATCTTGCATCGGTTTCATTCAGCCGTTGAGTATGGCTTGATATAACATATACTACTTTGAGCAAATATATATAGTACAAATAAAGTACATGAATCTATCAAGTCTATGTGCAAATAAACTCGAGAAATATAGAAGAATCACGAAGTTGGCTACTCTGATTTATAAAACGTACTCCGCGAGAACACACCCTGTGATGGCAAAACTCTCGATACTGCCTGATAGAACTATCATAAGACTCGTTAATGTAAGGTGTATATGTAGTGAATATAAAGAGCTGAAGTATGATATATATAAAAATTATTAAGAAAAATTCTTGCTTCTGAACTCACACACAAAAGTATTAGTTCTTATAGAGAAAGTGGGAAGTATACATTAGAATACAACACCAACGTTGCTCAAAAGGCGTTCAACCGATAAACGTTGTAAAACAAATTCTTCTTCATGGAAGTGAATCAGTCCATTAAACAAACTCACAGAGTTCGCTAATACTTATTGGATATCCAACTAATCCTTTGTCTTGATGGTCACAATTACCGTGACCGTGCTCTTTGGTCCAATTTTGTATAGCTATCTGTATAGTAAATATGCTCTCTCTGTTCCACACTCACTCTCACACATATTAGTCCATCCTTTTCGAGATCAATATTCGAAGTTATCCTCACAATGAGCAACACGATTGACATCTCGCTAGATAAGCGCATAAAGTGTTAAAGAGTAGTGGTGATTTTCGTAACGCGAATCGAGAGCACTCTATCGACAAATTATACCATATTAATCTCTCGACTTGTATAGTGATATTCGTTAACGAGTTTATATATAACGCTAAATCTTTGTACTCGAATGTCGTCTGAACAACCTCCTCAATATCACGCGATTTTCTCTCTCTCAACTCGTAGGAAATCACTATTTTGAACAATGCAAGAGAGTTCTTCCACTCAATGTCGTGTAGTCAGCGGTATAGTATAAGAATGTTTCGTGATAGTTAGCGGAGACCGCTCTTGTCCTATGTATAGATTCTTTCTGTTCTATTGACATGTCTCACACAAAAGCTACTCCAGTTATTCTGATTATATACGTACGTATTCAACGACTACAAATATGCTGTTACTCAATTGAGGCATTAATGAGTACGTGTAATATTATTTTTTGGAGATGTATGAATAATAAATAATGCGATGTATAATTAATCCGAGATATATATTACTACTAATTTGTTATATGTATGACTCACGATATATTATGAGTTAAGTCATCCACCTACACACGCCTTATTCACCGACAATTTTAGAACAAGCCATCTAAAAACTATAAATTCTTAGATATAAGCACCCTACAAATTATATCTTACGAGTCGTGGTGTAAAATGCGCCGCCTGAACCCCCTGTGTGTCTATCTAGTCTCGCAAACATAAAGCGTAGTAAATCTCTACTCAACTTTACTACCTCAGAATGTGAGCTTCTGCATTTGGTATAATATATAGTGAGATCATGTATCTTATTAAATATCAAGACTGCCAATAAGGCTGAGTACTCAAATTCAATATATTATTATATATACGCAATTATAAATGTTGGCAAAATTGCTATATGAGCCAAACTGATTACTATGAAAATGATAGTAGGCCAAAAAAATTATATAGAAGTAATATAAGGAGTCACAGACTGGCGTAATAAGGCCTCAAATTGAATAGAAAATTATTTATGAGGGGAGATGCTTATAATTATAAAATGAAAATAGTCTAGTATAATATATAAATTTTGTTCCGTGCAAGAGAGTAATTTCGTAGCGTTTTGACCCTCTGAACCCCCTGTCTCATGCACGACTATGTGTAGATATACTCACAATTAATGATAGCACTTGAAAACGGATTATATTCTCGCACGTGACTAAAGGACATTATCGTCCAGTCTTACCCGACCTTATAGTTCATCACTCGCGTGATGACCGAAATGCTACTTGTTATGCATAATATCACGCAGACCTGCTCGCCTTTCATGAAATAGGTATTATAAGTCAGATATTAAGCGTAAGATTCGAGATTTGAATGATCTGTATTAAATTCTATATAATATAATAAAGCCATATAGCTATATAATAGATCACAACAATGTTGGGAGTATGCCTTACTTAGGTATGATGCAACGTGCCATCGAGTTCTTTTTGTCTGCCACTCCCATGTGTGTAAGTAGAGGGTTCTCTCATGTTATATCACACGCAAGCTCTCTCTAGTTGCACACTCGCCTCACTTGCACAAAATAGCTTTAGAGTTGAAGTTATTGTGAGAGTAATAGATGTACATTTAAGTGATCGAATATCGAGCCGATGAGAAAGAGAAATCACTCTATGGAGCTATTATTGTATAACAGGTAGTTTTATATCTCAAATTCGAGTGATGAGCACGCTACCATTGGGGGAGTGATAAGAAGAGTAATAGAAAGCTGTATTCGATTTTGTACATGCAATTCATGGGGATTGACGCGACTCGAGAGAGAAGAACAGCGAATGAGTTGTTGAGGAGTGTGTTACGAGAAAGATGGACAATACTCAAGCATGTGAAGTGAACCTCACGATGACAAGCGCGAGTAAGTAGATAAAGAAACCGGTAATAAATGATTGAGATTGTATAGTTGAAAGCTAGTCATTAATGACAGCAAAGGAGTTTACCCCCATGACCTTGCAGATAGAGCAAGAGAGATCGAGTGAGTATACATAGAAAGGGCAACGAATTGCATAGGGAGGCTGAGATGGTGTCCCAACACAGCAAATATACAGACAATTGTAAGATTGTAGCATGAATAACAAAAAGGATAGATTGGTGTACTCTGTTTGTAAACGACCCAGAATCACACCCTGGAGGCAACTCTGTCTGCCTGAAGACAATAGCGTTTATAGTAATTTAATAAGAATTTAATAAGAATCCTCTGACCAACATATCTTCTAGAATGGAAGAAAACAAACTCGGGCGGATAATCGTACAAAATTCTGTATCAGGAATGAATCCAAACAGTGCATTTATTGGAAGATATTTTCTATTAGTTACCCTGCCTGAAGAAGCACGTTTTGCGTCTGTCTCAATCTGTTCGTTTCCCAGAACAACAAAAGGGAAGGGTCCCAACAGATGGCAATTCTTTCGTCTTCATTTATATATGGCAGGTGAGCTTTTGAACAGCTGAAGTCAAAGCATTTTTTGTTGTCCGGTTGAACAATGCCAAGAGAGTTCTTCCACAGTCCGAGATAGTATAAGAATGTTCGGATGGGACGTTGCTTATTTTGCTTACAGCCATAGCCAAAGCTATCTGTTCAGCTTAGAAGATAGACGTATAGGCTAGCGGGGTGTGGAAAATGGCGAGATCCGAAAAGACCGATGATGCTCTCCCTCCGCCATCCGTCTTATAACTATCAATGTAGACAGATATCTAATCTTTGTGGGTTTCTTTATGAAACATAAAGGAATCCCTCAACTTCCCCGAATGTGCTTCTGCTTTGGCTAAGGACTGTATCTTAAAACAGACTGCATAAGGCGGGCAAAATCATTTCGCATTAATGTTGGCAAAATTGTAAAGCCAAACTGATCGGAAAGGTAGGCCAAAAAATTAAAGATAGGAGTCACAGACTTGGCGAAAGGCCAATGAGAAATATTATGGGGGAGATGCTTTATTAAAAAAGGCAAAGCTGAGGAAGCAGGTACCTGAATATGGAAACAATAATGAGCACTTGAACTGTTTTCTCTGCACGGACAAGGACATCGTTCCAGTCTCCACCTTTAGCTTCTCACTCGGCGATGACCGAAATGCTCTTGTTGCAATACGCAGACCTTCGCTCTGAATAGGGTTAAGCAGGCGAAGATTCGATTGGAAGGTCTGTTAATTCATATATAGCACAGGCATAATGCAATTTAGACCTTACTAGTATGATGCAGACGTGCCGTACAGTCTTTTTGTCTGCACCCCATGTTTTAGAGGAGAGGTTCCGTAAAAGGGCCAGTGATCGGCGGCAAATAGTTTTAAGTTGATTATTGTGAGTAATGTACATTAAGTGATCATGGAGAAAAAAACTCAGATTCTTACCGTTTATAATATATGGATTGGAGGAGCCGTACAGGTGTAATATAGAAAGCTGTATTCGTTTTTCTCAATTTGGGTTTCCCCGGAAGAGCATGGTTTTGTTTACAAAGTGGACAATCTCAAGTTACTACCACTACACCAGGATGTAACTGTCGATGTCTAGTTGAAGCTGTCTTAATACACAAGGGAGTTTTACCCCAATGACCTGCAGTGCAAGATCATGAACATAGAGGGGGCAACGAATTGAAGTTGGAATGGTATCAACCACTCCGTTGAAGCCTCTTTTAATTTATTTACTAATTTCAGGCCTTTTACGAAACTTTCATTTTTATGCCACGTCAATAGATCTGTTTTAAGGAAATCACGATTCAAGTCAAATCTTTCGAAAAATTCTCGTTTCGATTGAAACGAATTGTTCAATTCCGTTGTTAATAATTTCTGGGATTTTTTCGATTTCTAACTGTATAACCTCTTATTTTCCTTTGAAGATTCTCTCGTGATTCAAAACATTTACCATTTTCATTTTTGATTCACATATCAAATGTAGATAAAAAAAAACTAATGCGACAACTTCATTCATCAAATACCATAAATGTTTATTTAGTTTTTGTAAAGGAACATGAGAGATGTTACGATCGATAGGTTAATATTCAAAAAGTTCCACGAAATGATGCTTCGCTATGGAAAATTGCTGTTAATATAGATATTCCCTATAATCCTCTCTAGAGTGCTGCTGTTCCTTCAAAGTATATCTAACAAAGTCGGGAATTCGAGATCCGTCGTTCTGTTTCTAGAGTCCCTGAACCTTTTCGCTTTCAATCCCTGGTAGGAAATTTTGAACTTTGATTCCAGACCACGCCTTTTGAATCTTTTAAAGATTAGTTCAGTCGGACCGAAATTGTTACCAATTTTTTTCTCGAAAACGGCTCTAAGAATGATTTCATATATGCGATGTCTATAAGATAAATAGGGAATATCTTTTTCTAAAATATCTTCTGTCAAAACACTTTTTAAATTTCCAGTATTTATTCCTGACGTATCGAAAACCAATGTTTTAAAATATTTCTGGAGATCACATTCATGAAGAGTTTCACAAACAGCATATGCCTGCTCTCTTCCAGTATCAGATTGTAATAATACAGACATTCCAAGAAGTGGTTCAGTATCTCCATTCGAAAGAATCAAATGAAAATATTTTAACATTTAGAAGACAGTAAGAATTCTTTCTCAAAAAATCTAAGAAAAACTCTGC
>JABUQX010028883.1:57500-62500 GCA_015478945.1 Trachelipus rathkii
TGAAGCAACTCTACCACATGTTGTTTATAAAATAAAATGGCAAGAATTAAGATATATTTATAAGGAACATGAGATTTGACAATGGGGACGAAAGATATAAAATAGACGATTATCGGAAAGAGATATCGATATTTAGTCAGATTTACCTAATCTAAACTGGGTAGAAATTATCTTGAAAAGTTCTTCTAATTGAAATGGGCTTTGCTTATGTGAGATAAACTTTCATATGAAAAATGAAAATAAACTTTGCGCATTCCTCGGAAACCAGATAAATTGCTTATGAAACAAGCGATTTGAATGAAAGGACGAAAACCTGGAAAAACAATTAGAGTAAAATGGACAAATAAAATATTTAAATAAATATTTTAAAAAAAGTTAATTAAAAAATATTTAAAAAATAGGAAAAAGGAAAATAAAGAGCCATCGGCAATAGAAAGTTTTGCTTGTACTCGCACTCCTCTCTCTCTCTCTCTCTCTCTCTCGTCGTGCGTGCTCTCTAGCTCTACTCTCTCTCTCTCTCTACTCCGCGCTCTACTGCCTGGTCTACTCTACTCTCTCTGCATACTTTCTCTCTAACTACTCTCTACTACTCTCTGCATCTCTGACTCTCTCTTCTCTCTTATGCAGTGATTACAATAATTATGAGTGCATATAAATCATCATTCCATTAATTGACATATTTATATTCATTTTTTAATTGCCAAGTTATATACTAAGCGTACCGAAATGATGTGATTTCGGATATGGAATTATACATACTTTGCTAGAAATAATTAAAATGGATATACAGGCAAGTGTATCGTAGGTTCATCGTGTGCTGATATATGAACTTACTTGACTACAATATGCGCTTCATAACTGTTATTATGCTCCAGTCCTTCTCGCATAAAATAGGTAGGCCACGCACAGCCAGACACGCGACACGTCACAACGCATCACCTCACACGCACACGCACACCAGCGACAACATGCGAGCGCGTCTACGCAGCACGACACTCCTTCGATCTTATGTTTCATATAATATATAATTATATAAAAGGATATAAAGGGTGTACGAAATAAATAAGTAATATAGTGCTCTAAATAATATATACAGAGGATATATTATATAATAATAGAATAATATTTAATATATATTGTATATAGATATATCGTTATATATAGGCATTAAATATTTATTAGTTTACTGAATATATATTATATTATCTTAACATATATAACAGTTATCATAAATAGAATATATTAATTTATCAATAAATATTAATACAAGAATTTAGAGATTAGTATTCATGAGATTATTGCGCGTAATATCAGAGTTTAATATATTTCTAGTAAAATATAATATGCTTAGCTAAAAATAAATTAATCTAGTAAATCGTATGAAATAGAAATAACATATTTTTACATGCTATTTTAATTTAGTAGTGTAAATATTTAAATACAGCTAAAAATGGTATATTACGCTTTAATAATGTAGCGATATTAAAAGAATTAAATAATAGATAATTTATTTAGAGCTTTATGACGTATTTAGAATTATGAATAAAGGAAGTAGTAACGTAAAGTTAAGAGTTAGGTTTTGAAGACTCAAAGAGTGGTGATAATAATGGTTCTTCTCATGCTGTTTATAATATCTATATGTATAATAACTCAAATTTTTAATGATATAAATATTAGTGAGATATAAGATAATTATATATTATTTGAGAGAAAAGTGAGATATACGATATTTTATAGTTTATGAACAATACATGAGTATGGTAATAATATATATATATATACTGGTTTTGTTTATGCTACTTACTAAAAGAATATAACTTATGATTATTGTTGCTCATTTGATATTTATTTGATAAATAACGTATAAAGTTTGCCATAGGGAAAAGGTAAATAAAAATATTTAATTATTGTGATACTAAAGTGAAATATGAGTGATAATAATAAGTATACTAAAAGCCTACAGAGGAATAGAATTCACTCAATCATTGATGTATTGTGATGAAATTTTAAAATGTGATAATGATATAGAGAGGGTAATATACACATGATATTAAAACTAAAAAGTCTTTATGTGATATATTTAAGGAGAATAAATACTGTGACTTATTACATGCATATCTTATATAAATATTATTGAATATAGTATTTTATATATACTCTATAGGGTTATCTGATATAAAAATTATTATTATTGGACTCTGAATCACCTCTCTTCTAATATATAACTGGCCGGGGTATTGTGTGATAGCACAGTTTGGAGTCCTTAGAGAGAATTATGATGGCACAGCGGAAAAAAAGCTTCAAAATTCTGATACTAGGCTAATATATCGATAAGAGTCTTCTTTTGATTCAAGATTATTTTGAAAACCTCTTTAATGTTATGGGTTGTTCAAGTACTAGCAAACCTTAAAGGAACTTCCCATGTTCAACTTCTCTCGAAATTATCTATGAACTTTATTCGTACTGATGCCCTTTATATTATAAGTTCTTTACTCTATCAAGTAACCTCAAATTGGGTTTGCCCCTTCTCCATTAACCATATTACCCCTAGACATTTAATAAATCCTGCTTAGGCCTAGTTCCGCAGTCATTTCATTCTAGTAAATGTACATACCACATTCAAAGTATCTCCCATTATTAGTATCGCTACTATCTCGTACCGAGAGGGCATATAGATTGTATCAGTAGGTACATATCTAGTGATTTTTCTCAGGCATCAGAAATGCTGACTCTTCTGATCCTTCAACATATCTTTAGACCTTCCCACAGCATAATGTTGCTTAAGACGTGAATTAAATTCCAAAATAAATTCAGCGCATAGTGTCTTTTTTTTACAAACTGAGAAAAATTGAGAAATTTAACTGACAAAGGAAAGGATTTTTTTTTTTATATATCCCCACCCACACAAAATTATTTGCGTAACAAAACAGTGTATGTAGATTCAATACCTTATACACAACTCAAAGAGAATTTCATTCTTTACCTATCTAGATAAATTTCCCTTTCCTCATAATTCTCTAAGACTTCTTAATATTATATCACCTTTCGCAACCCTATGGTTAATCTATTCTTTCCTCCCTCCGAAGGCTCCAATATTTATCCCTAAATACCTAAAGACTGTAGATTCTATTACACCCTCTCCATTCACTTTATTTCATCCAACTCAGATTGTGAATTCATTCCTCTGGGCTTTGTACTTATTTTCACCACTTTCCCTTTAGCAAGATTAATTTTTAATCCTTTTCCTTGGCACACTCGTTCAAAATCAGGCACCAAATAACGTAGTTTTTCTTTTGAAGTAGCAACAAACACAGTATAATCCACATGTTGTAACAAATCGACTCCTTTCCCAATTCTTTCCATATTCTTAACTACATTGTTCATAAAGATATTAAACAGCCACGGAGACATTACACAATCTTGTCTCAAACCTACTCTTACTTTAAACAGCTCACCTTCCTTTCTCTTAATTCTAACGCAAGCTCTAAAATTCCTTTTAAATTCTTTAATCGCATTTAAAAGCGTTCCATTTACTTTAAATTCACCAATAAAGCATGTAAAAATGTCTTTTCTTCGTTTCTAAGTATTTTTCTGCCAGCATTTTCAAAGAAAATATCTGATCCGCGCAATCTCGACCATCTCAATCTGTTTAGTTGTAATATTTTGAACTTTATCTGTTAGAATTCGGACATAAATTTTACCTACGATACTCAATTAATTTATTCCTCTGTAATTAGAGCACTCTTTTTCGCCACCCTTTCCTTTATATATTTGAACAAGACAGGAGTCTTACCATTCTTGTGATATCTCGCACCTTTGTCAGCATTCATTGAACAATCTTATCAGCCACTCCACGATACTGCTGCCTACCTTTTTTAATATTTCTACTTGTGTAGCATCGAAACCAGAAGAATTTTTCCCCCCTTTCTAATTTCTTCAAAAAATTCACTATTTCATCCTTTGTAATATATCCTGCAATTTCATTTCTAAATCCTTCCTCCCTAATATTTTGTTCTACTCTAATTTATATTCTTTCTTCCTCCTCATCTACTCTTCCAGCATATAGTAATTCCTTAAAATGTTCACTCCATCTTTCCTATCATCCTGAACTACATTTCCATCCAAAGTCTTCACTCCAATTAGGACGTCTTCCCTCTTATTTCGAACCTTGTTAATCTCCTTCCAAAACAGTTTACTCCTCTCCTAATAATTGGCAACAAACTTTCCACTACACCGTTAGTGCTCACATCTATTTACAGCTTTCACTTTCCTTTTAACTTCAAATTGCATTTTCTTGAATTCTATGTCGCCTGGGAATTAGTAGCTAAATATTTTGCAAGAATTTTCTTTTCTTCTTTTAATAGTAGCATCTGACTTTTCATTACACTATCTTTACTTTTACTTTTTCGGGCAACCTTTCTTACACCACTAACGTCCCTTGTAGTCATCAGTATTGTTTCCTTAAAAGTATTCCATTTCTCTTGTACTACTTCTTTCTTTCTTTCTTTCACTATTCCCCATTTTATGCTAAAATTCTTACGTATTCTGTTGAAAAATCTTCATTTTTTAATCTCTCAACTCTTGTAACTTTTACACTCCTGTTAATTATAATCTTTTCTTCCACCATCTTTTCAAATTTATCTTTGCTTCTACCAAATAGTGATCAGATATACCCCTGCAGCACCACTTAAGACCCTCACATCCAACAACCTGTATTACTCTATTTGACTTACACATACGTAATCAAGCAAAGCACAATCATTTGTGGTTCCACTAACCCATGTATATTTAGAACTGTTCTCTTATTAAACCCATGATTTTCATATCAATTCTTTAACAGGACATAATTCTATCAATTTTCCCCATTTTCATTCTTGCCATTTACTCCAATATATATATATATATATATATATATATATATATATATATATATATATATATATATATATATATATAATATATATATATATATTATATATATATATATATATATTATATAT